>ASSH01052618.1:0-15092 GCA_000418225.1 Zizania latifolia
TGCTTAAGCCGTAAGCTAGATAATCGTCCACTGCTTTTCTTGTGTTGGATATACTGATGCAAAAAGGGGCTCTCTGACCCAGTGATGGCCACTGAACAAAATTCCTCTCTCTCTAAGCACATCTGATTTATTTAGGACGGCACCGCGGCCCTGATAGCCGCTAGGCACGCACATTGTGGGATAGTTAGACCTCGCAGCGGCTGCCGATCATCTAGCTTAGCCACTCAGCCGCTTCCCATGCCGAATATATTCGCGATCAACAAAACGAAAAGAGACACTCTGCAAGTGGCGCTGCTTTGTACTGCTGTGTGCGCAATGCTATTCTAATCTGTGTCCGATTTCCTTTGGAACTGGTGATAATGGTAGGCTTTGTATGACAGATTATTCGCAAGATGACGTCGGGCGGACGGTGGCAATAATCGTAGGCATCTTGGCAGGATTGGCGCTCATCGTGGTGTTCATCTCTTTCCTTAGAAAAGCATGTAAGCTCCCTGACATGGAAATCCTCTCTTTTATTGTCTGTGGGGGCAACTAGATCACACATTGGTAGTAGTATTTTTTTATTCTTGGTAGTACAAGCTCTGAACAAGGCACTTACCTGATATAAAAACTGGTGTGGTTGTAATCTGCAGGCTAGCTTTGGCACCTGGAAGGAGCTTCAGTTCTTGCATGCTGGCATGAAGACCACACGATTTGTAAAGAGAGCTTGGCTTGAATGGCAGCTAGCAAGAGCTTCATATCGCCTGTAATCTCTCATTCTGCTAGCAACAGAAATGTAAGCAAGATCTTGGTAGGGCTATCGGAGGAGCACTACCTTACTTTGGGGTCATCATTTTTGTTCCACCAATAATTGGCCTACTTGTTTATTGTTAAGTCTGAAGGCAACACCATTCACATATTGGTGTTAATCATTCTTCATTCGATTGTTAATCGAACACTTTACTGAAGGCCACATCACACAAGAGCCACGCTGTTGGGTACCAAGCATATGGCACCCTACTGATTAGCCCATCACACGAGGGGTACATTGTTGGGTCGCAGACTATAATCTTGTCCCAATGTTATATACATAAGTTCACACAAATGAGATCTGCAAACATCCAGCGCATTTGCTATTCCCCTATGTGCCAGAGGATCAAGCACTGTGACCTTGAGTCATTGGGCTCCATCTCGCCGAGTTGTAGCCGCTGCAAGCGTTGATGCTTGCTTCCATCATTTTGGTCTCTGAGACACCATTGTTGCATATGTTTGCAAATGCCCTCATGTGTTTCATGCCATACTGAGTGAGTGATCCGCATTGAGATTCAAAAATACGCACCTGACAATGGCCAGTAACAGTGAGCAATTGAGGCCAAGAGGACAGATGAAAACTGAATATGTAAAAATAAACGGCAACACCAATACATTTATAGATGTCTTACACCACTATACCAGAATTAAAAAAGAGTCTTATACTCACCATCCTCTTCAAACAATCCCAGTCTTCGACTAATGGTTGACCAGAGCCTCTAGCAGCATCAAGGATTAAAAGCCCATCTTCAAATCCAAAGATAAGCTTCCCAATGAAATCGATACTGCTGTCAAGATGCTTCCTGTGTACCATGGTTTCTTTGATCTCCGTAAGAACCTTCAGCTTGTCTTCAGATTCCCCATTCAACTGCTCATACTGAAAGCAAAATATAAGCATTAGCAGGACGCTAGTCCTATGCTCTGAAAATATTTTTCACTTATAAATTTTAAAGTTCTATCAATTGTCCTAGTCCTATTCTCTGAAACGGATCTCCATATAGTATCATACTACCAGCTGCTACACCATGTAATGGCCTTATCAAATATGAAGCGCATCACATTATACCCTTTCAAATATGAATATATCATGTAGAAACAAAAATATGTGAAGTGTTGATAGAATCCAAGGTAATGAGTAATACTGTAATAGGAAATAAAAAATCTCAACTAAACAAGAGAGCCCCGGTTTAACATTTCCATTTTGTTAATGATATCAATGTTTACAGAAGTCAACCAAATCAACATAAAAAAACAACTCTAGCAAATTCAACCATAGCCTAAAAGAAAAAATTAATCATATACCCTCTATTTAGATGAAAATTGTTGAGGATTTACCCTCCTGACCCACATGTTATTGACCCGAGTGAATCTCACATGTCATTGAGATATGAAGGATATATCCTCAATTTCCATTTAAAGGGAGGGTATATGATCAAATCTCTCAGGAGCCATGCCATACCTTTCAACAACCAAAAAAGGAGAAAAACATTCTGTAATATATATAACTCTGTGTATGATCATGGTTCAATTAACGTGCCAATTTTAGTATTATATATTAGCTGACACTACTTTTAGTAGTGCAACGACCCTGTTTTACTACTATTCAATAATATATAGCATTTGAACTTTTAATAAAAGGAAGAAGAAAGTGAATCAAATGAAGATATAAATATGACTTACCCTCTTCCACATGAAAAGAAGATCAGCATCTCTTTGATTTACTGCAGCCTTTAGGCCTGGCCATATCAGCTCGTTTGTGATATTGCCATTTGTAGGGTTAAAACCTTGATAAAGGAAAAGCTTCTCATCCTTGAATGTCTTGTCACCATATTCCGTTACATGAGAGCCCACATTGAACTTATTTGAGTTCGATGTTCTTTTTTTAACCTGCCCAAGACAGCAGTGAGGGGAAGCCATGAAACCATATCGAGAAAGTGCACTCCAGACTTACCACCTCATACTGATCCTCAATAGTCTCCTTCTTTAGATTGTGAGCCTCACTGATAAAAAGGGCAAAATGGTTCAAAATATCACGCATCAAAGACATAAATAATTGCTACAGCAACACCGTACTTAAGCAAAGCAGCAATGTGTACTTGTTAGCAGTCGCCTGGCTGCTCTATCAAATGATACTTCTCAATCTTCATCACTTACTTTTCACTTACTTTTTTATAAGTGTTTGTTTGTCACCACTTATGAAGAACAGCGTGACTTGTGGATTACATATTATGTGTGGTCAGGTGGCTAATGATTATACTAACAGACACCCACATTATGTCTTCCAATGTGATAGTACTTCTTACCGCATATACAAATACTAAAACATGTATTGTACAAATGTTGAAAGTTGAATTCCTTTTCAGAAGGGTCCCAAAATCGGAATGCAGAAACTAATCTTCAGTGTGTACAAAAATAACTGAGCATGATAGCATGCAGTGGGCAACAATGTTCAATCATGATCATAACTAGTATAACTACTGTAAGTATTGAAATTATAGCACCATAAAAACTAAAAAGTAAATTATATCAGCCCTACCAGCATACTAGTCAGATCAGATGTCGCACCTAATAGATATTAAACGAAACTTACCTATCCTCCATCCATGAAACACTGTACATGTCACCTAAACAGGTAATATATTCAGGAGGAGGTGATGGTTCCTCCCCAGGGCAGTATGTTCCCCAACTATTTTCGACGGGATTTGATGCTGTTGTGACATAAATATTAAGATCATCGGGCATTAAACCCTCGAAGATACTACCACTTTCACAAGCTTCAACATATATAACCTGCAGAAATTATGGTTTAAATTTCAATCTAAGTATATCATTTTGGATTATAAAAAATGGAGAGGAAAAGGTAAAAAAACACTTGTACCATTTTTGAGTAGCTGTGGGAGGCATGTTTCTTTTGTAACACCTTAATAAAATCACCAGCATAAAGATATGGCAGGTTGGGCATACCTAAAAATTTGCTAATGTTAAGCTAAGTTCCATGAAAAAATAACCAAGAAAATCACTTTGTAGGAGTACGCACCAAGAACTCCTGGACCCCCATGATCTGAGTAATAGATGAAGATGTGATCCTCTGGTTTGCTGTCTATAACCTTCCTACTCCCTCCAGTAACCGCAGTTTTATTTCCCAAGAGGACAGCATAGAAGTTTTCAGTAGTGACATGGGGACCGGTGTAGTCCTGAAACACATGTTAAGTTGATCAGTCTTGCATGAATACAAACATGCAAATTTTATACAAAACTAGAGTTAGATATCCATACATGACTAGATAAAGCAATCCAATTTGATGTCTGAAACTAGAATTACTTCACACTCTTTTTTCTAAAAAAAGAAACTAAAATTAAGGGAAAGACCTTTGGAACACCAGCGTAAACATCTTCGCCTTTAGGATGGTTGATGATGATCCCAGGCCTTGGGTTGAGAATGTTTTTGGCAATGTCATCAGACATGAACACCACGATATTCTCCTCCTTTACTCCTCCTTTCCTCAGAATTTGGTATGCATGGCACACATCAGCCTGCCAGCATCAGGAAACACCAATATCCCTTAAGCAAGCACTCATCATAGAATCGTTCAAAACATCTTTAGCACCGTCAATGACTGACCAACCACACACTAAACAAACATAAATCATGCAGGAAGGATAATAAAATATTTGTGGTTTCATAGTCATGATATCTGTAACAATATCAGATATCTTCACCCAAACAAAATTGATGTTGCCAACAAATATGTCCTGCACCAAATCGTTGATTTAGAGATAACCCAACAGCTGATCCAAACTATAGCTCTCTGGAGCTTTGTAAATTTTAACTAAGCATGCCATACGGATTGATAACCAGACCCCTGAACGAACAGAACATCTCCGGAGCTTAATAGCAGATTGTAAGCTTAGGAATTAAAATCCCCCACAAATTCGAAGCAGCATTACAGCAAGCATACGAACGCCCCGAACCGGAAAGACCCAACATAAACAGGCTGCAAAACACCCACAGGCCGCAGAAAAGGGGAACTGACCAAAAGTTTCAAATACTTCCCAAAGGCAGCGCATTTTTCCAGTCGCTAATCTTTACCGCCTCCCCGCCCCTAGACCCTAACACTCTCCCAAGTCCACGCTGACCACAACACCATCGCTGCCACCGCGGGCTCACCTGGTGCCGGTAGTTCCCGTAGCCGGAGGAGCCGGCGACGAGCACGGCCCACCTCGTCCCCACATCCTCCGGCGCCGCAGGAGCAGAAGCAGGAGCCGGAGCAGGATCAGAAGCAGGAGCCAGAGCAGGAGCCTCAGCATCACCCCCCTCCTCCGTTGGCATCCGAATCAGCGGCTCCCACTTCCTCTCCTCCCCGTCAACCGCCGCCGCCGCCGCAACCGCCAGGAGCGAGACGAAGCCCCATATCCAGCAGCGAGCAGCCATCGCCGTCCGTCCACGAGCGGAAGAGCACAGTACGAGACCGCGAGGCAAACACCACTCGAGCCGGAGTAGATGCGATGCGACGGTGGGAGGCGGCATTAAGTAGCGGCGTTCGCGTGCCACGTGGTCCGCGAGGTATACATCCGGGTCGTCGCCTCGCCCGCGGACGGGCAGCTCGCTCTCCACGACCTCTCGACAGCGTGGTGGAGCACGAGGCTATTGCGTGAAAATCACAAATGTTTTCCTTTTCGATTCGGGAATCAAACAGCGTGTTGGCCTCAGAACGTGTGCACTTGGGCAATATCAGCTACAGGGATTTCAGCGAGATTTTTCAGCTGCAAACACCCCGCGAGATCATGTCCGCTACACGCGGGGATCGTGTGGCTTTCGGTGACTTGATGGAGGAGAAAGCTCAGAAAAAGAAGGGAAACTGACACTTAGCTGTTGGCAAACGAGAGCGGCGTGGCAGATGACTTCTCTGCGTTACTGCGTTACGGTCTTTTTCTGGAACAAACTGACGCGAGAGTTATGCTGCTTTTGGGAAGGATGGATTCATTTTTGGAAAATAATTCAGTGCAGGCGGGTACCTGCAGCCCGCCCGCAGATCTCTGCCACGTGTGCCTGGAAACGATCGAACGACAGCCGCGCCAGCTCCAACAATTCCATCGCAGATCTCGGCTCGCAGCGGCTCGCTTCCGCGCGGCTCACAGCCAGCCCTCCGGATGGCTCGCTCCACCCTCGGCGGTTTCGCCGTGATCACCGCCGGCTGCTCCGTGGTGGACCCCTGGGCGACCATCATTTGCAGGTTCGTCTCGGCGTGGGTGCTCATCAGCCTCAACGCGCTGGCCGCGAGGCTCAAGTTCGATGACCCGCTGGAGGCGGCGCGCAAGGAGTACGTTGAGCAGATCTTCGGCGGCTCGCACCGTCTGTATGGGCTGTTCATGGGCTGCGGCGGCCGGCTGCTCGGGGCTCACGTTCTCATGATCGTGGTCATCACGGCGTAGGTGAGCTTCACCATTGTCCCGCTGTTCCTTGCGCTCAACTAGCTGGGCTTGCTGCGCATCTCCGCCGAGGACGAGATGGCCGGCATGGACCGGATGGGACGCGGCATGGCGGGTTCGCATTCGGGCGATCAGTGGGCACAGGCGATCAGACTCCATGCGCAGTCCTCCGTTCGGTCGATTTCTCGTTCACGTGATCAGCACAACCGTTTGGAAGATCGGAAAGAAGCAAACTGTGCGGAACATGGAAACCAGTAGAGCGAGCCGTGCGGAGGCATGCCGGAGGGCTGGCTGTGAGCCGAGATCTGTGATGGAATCGAGCTAGCGCGGCAGTCGTTCGATCGTTTCCAGGCACACGTGGCAAAGATCTGCGGGCGGGCTGCAGGCGAGTCGCGCTGCAGCCCGCTGCATAGAATTTTTTTTCCTCATTTTCTCCTTTTTCATAAAAATAATTTGGTAGATAACTTTTTAAAAAATAATTACTATTTTGATCGGACAGCTGGCCATCGGTTCAAGTCTACCGTGTTTGGCTGTTTAGAGTAGAGATGGTAATAGGTCTAAAAACCCGCCCACGAATTAAACCCACGAAACCATCTTAAACCTGTGCCCGCGAAACCTACAGGTTTCAAATTCAAATAAACATGTTCTCGAACCCATCAGGTACCTGAAACCTAAAGGGAAACCCACAGGTTTAGGCGGATCGACTACACGGGCACAGCAGATCGACGATGCGGGCGATGGCGCGTAACGGTGAATCGATGACGGATGGCAACAGATCTGCCATGGGTGATGAAGGATCTGCCACCACGGCCCTCGCTAAGGCGGTGACCGAGAGGCACGACGTAGTCGAGTGGAGCAGCGCGCATCTTGAGGAGAACTAGTGCACCACCTTCGTGTACGACTTGACGACGACAAGGCCCGCCTGGATCGGGGCACACACGGCATCCACCGCCCTTCGGTGGTGTTCGAACGCTCAGAGGCAGAGGAACTCGATGAGGATGCGGCGGAGTGCGCTGGCCTGGTGGGATCTAGTGGGAGTGTGCTTCTACTGGTGACCCGGTGGGAATCAGTGATGGTGGCCCATGAAGATAAAGAAAGGAAGTTGCTATTGGGCTTGAGCCTTGGGCTAAATTTGAAGAAAACATATTAATCGGGTAAACCCGTGGGTACCCGTGGGTTTCAAACTAAACCTGTGTCCGATCCGATACTAAATGGGTACCCAAACATGTGAACCTATGGGCATAATTTTAAACCTAAATCCCTATCTATTGGGTCGGGTACCCGGACCCGTGGGCAAAATTACCATCCTTAGTTTAGAGGTGGTGGCGCAGCAAGTCCTCTAACTTTTGAGTTGCCATGAATTTTGAGGATCATAAGTTTTGATTGGGAACTCGGATTTAAGTGAGACTAGTCGGGAATTATTTGTATTGAAGTCTAGTTTCTCCTGTTAAAATTTTAGATCAATCCGAGTTATGGATCTAAAGTTACTCACATGTAACAATTGTTCTATCATGCTATTTTTAGTAGTCGGAAATTTTTTTAGTGGTCGGGAAATTTCAGACTAGTTGGGAATTTTCAAATTGGTCGGGAATTTTTAGACTGGTCGGGAATTAGTTTTCTAATTTTGTTTTAGTTGTTAAATTTGGGGTACTGCAACCATTCACCCCCCACTGATTACCGTGGTCAGTGTGTTTCAATTTTACCATTGGTATTAGAGCTTGGTTTCTATTTTTGTTTTAATCTTACCGATCTAAACAATCACCGTGACATCTGAGAGGTTTTCTACTAAGCCTAATATTTTTGATGGAATTAATTTTTAGTTTTAGAAAATAAAGATGGAGGCTTATATCATATCACAGGTTTTGATATTTGGGAAAGGGTTTGTAAACCATATGTTCTACCTACTGATAATCAAGTTAATGACACTAACAAGGCTGCTTTTGAAGCAAATTATAAAGCTCAAAACTTGATTATCAATGGTATTGGACGTTTTGATTTTAATCATATTTCTTATTTTCTTTTTGTGCATGAGATGTGGAATGCTCTTTGTGTCTATCATCAATGCTCCTCTACAATCAAGGAAGTGCGCAAAGACGTGTACAAGAAAGAGTACATGAAATTTGAGATAAAACCCGGTGAGATCTTAGATAAATATTTTGCTCGCTTTAATAAAATTCTTAGCAATCTTCGTTTAGTTAATACTTCTTATGCTTCTAATTATACTGATTCTCAAATTACTAGACATTTACTTAGTGGGCTTGATATGTCGGTTTAGAAGATCAAAGTTACTTTAATTCAAGAGTCGGTGGATATGACTACTCTTACTTTGCATATCCTTTATTCAAAATTAAAAAGTCATGAATTGAATGCATTTTCACGCAAGATTTCTCCTAAGTCAATGGCAAATTAAAAAGTCATGAATTGAATGCATTTTCACGCAAGATTTCTCCTAAGTCAATGGCTTTGGTCTATTCGCCTTCTAACGAGTCTTTTTCTTTTGTATCATCTACGAATGTTTCTTTATCAGCTTTAAATACCTTGTCTGATGAATAATTTGAGCAATTTGCAGAGGAAGACTTAGTTTTGCTTTCTACTAAAGTCACTAAAGCCTTGAATAATGTAAGAAACAGATGCTTATGGTAGAGTTGAACATTTAAAAAATGACTTGCATACTCATGAAGTGTTGTCTTGCTCAAATTGTCAAAAATAAAAAGGTGTTGCTGATGTTTGTAATAATTGTGTTGCTTTGACAAAAGAAGTTAATTATCTACTATACAAAGATCCTTGCAATGTTTTTCAACTGGTAAAAATAACCTCAACATGATATTGGATACATCTAAAATAAGCACAAATCATATGGGACTAGATTTTGATGCTCATGCTATTTTACTTCTCATTAACCTACTCCAATTAAGGTTATTCAAAGAGGTGAGATTGATGTTAAATCTAAACTAAAGCAAACTGTTTTTAAATCTGCTGGAACATTATCAAACTTAGCAACATAAAGTGCATTTGCTTCTACATCTAAAACAACTAAACCAGTAAAGTATAATTATACACATTGTGAAAAAGATAGATATTTGGTTCAGTTCTGTTTTAGACTTGCAAGACAACAGAAAAATAACAGAGAAAAATCTTTTGCTAAATATAAGTGGCAAAGGTCATTTATGGAATCTAGTTGAGCAGTCGGACCACAACATTTGAAGTGGTCGGGTCGACCTCTTTTAGTGGTTGGACCACGAGTTATCAGTGGTTTAACCGACAGCGCCCTGTTTTAGTAAGAGGTAAAGGTGACACTAGTTTTGCTCGAGCATTTTTGCCTGCTGGTGTTTCTGGTCGGGTGTCTCCGTGTTGGATTCCTAAATCTCTTTTATCTAACCCTAGTATTGAGACCTCGACATCTTTTCTTGTGTAGGATTCAAGAGCGAGGAAGGAGAACAAATGGCTAGTAGACTCTAGATGTTCACGCCATATGTTCGATGATAAAAATTGGTTCTCCCCCCTCACACGTGCATCCCGGTCTGAATCAGTGACTTTTGGAGATGCTTCTACTAGCGCTGTCATTGCTAAAGGTATAGTCAAGGTAAGTGACTGTCGGTGAATCACCGAGCAGTCCATCCAAGGGAGTACTCCAGGTGATGATTAGATGTGTGTAAGAGAAGCGCAGCGCCTTCGAACCCGATGGTCGACTTTAGAGCACAAGAGCTAAGATTTATACTGGTTCAGGTCTCTCAAAGGATAACAACCCTATGTCCAGTGTTTTGGTGTTTAATATGGTGGTGGAGCTTATAATGTGACGCGATCAAACTATGGGGGCTTGAGGCGTTGAAAGAAAGAAAAATATGATGAGATTGAATGATTAGATGATAGATGCCTCTAGGGGGTTCTCATCTCCTTTATATACTCAGGAGGTGAGCTCAATAACCCAGGACTCTACCCCGAGTCGATCTATGGTTTCCTACTGAACTCGGGTACTAAATCCCTAATTACATGGATTCTGGTACAAATATATCTCTTTATGCTGTATCTGGAGTCTAGTCACCCTGTTTCATGGGCCATACCGGACGGTCAATGCTGGACTTGACCGGCCCTTGGTCCGGACTAATAAGCCTAGTTATGGGGTACCCGGGGGTCATATCACTGACAGTAGCCCCCGAGCTCTTCTTAGCTTGGTTGAAGAAATCTTCGATAAAAATAAGCTGGGAGGAGCTCTCTTTAAGATTTTGATACTTCTGCTGAATTTTGATTATCTTGAAAAAAGCTTTGATTCCCTTCTTTTGTGTGAGGTGCACCGTGTAGGTGCACCCACATGGTGTAGCCCCCGAGCCTCGAGTTAAATGGAACATTTAGCTCGAGGGTCAAAAAATATCCTATAAAAAAGAACCTTCTGTAACTTCTTGTCTCCTGACAAAACCTTCGGGAGATCCTTTGATACTTCGCTGATGAGCTTGTCCTCTAGAGTTGTTGGTGTTGAGACCTCATCGGGAGTGGGCCAAGATTTAAAGTCTCGAGACCATGGTAGCCTCAAGCATGGTTGATATTCAATCTTCGAGTATGTCGACCCTTGGCCACTCAGGTACTTGAGCACTCAGGTACTCGAGGAGGTTCTCGTGTTCAGAAGTTCTTGAGTTCACGAGTCCTCGAGCGTGGAGACCTCTGATTGGGTGAGCCCCCGAGAGTGAGAGCCCTCGAGCGCACGAGCCCCTGGGCATGGGACCTACTGGCGCAAACGATTCCAAACGCTGTAGACTCCACCGGGTGCGCCCAAAAGGATGTTTTTTAGACTAACCGCAATTAATACGCGACAGTGTGAAACGACCGAAAAGACGTTCCACCTCTGATAGGGCCACACGCGGGAGTAGCCGGTAAGCGAAGAAGTGAAACCATCGGGTCACCTAGGCCATTATGGGAGCGACAACCGAGGGGGCGCCAGTTCGATAGTTGCGAGGGTACTTAAACCAATTCTTCCGTCGCTGAGACACACACTACCAATTTGAATCTTTGCCCCTTACAACCACTGACTTTTTGCTTCCTTCCTCTTCTCTGTCCATCCTTCTAGCTCCTCGCCGACCGGGTCACCACTGTGGTTGCGCAGTTTGTTATCGGAAAGCCCACCGCCTCATTCAACTCAAGCCGATGGCTTCCATGAATCTACCGTCGTCACCAGCCGCTTTGCCTTCGCCATTGGGGTGGGAGAAGTCTATGATGTCTCAGAGCAAACTACGCGATCTAATGGCGACCGGATTTCTTCTAGAGCAAACGGTGTCTAGGTGGCGCGCAGCGAAGTGAGAGGAGTTCCCGACGCCTAACACCCATGAAATCATCTTGTTTAAGTCCTTTCTCGAGCGCGGGCTTGGCTTGCCTGCGCATCCGTTCCTCCGAGGCCTCCTACACCATTATGGGGTCACCCTCGGCCGTCTTACCCCGAACTTGATCCTCCATATCGCCTTCTTTGTACATCTGTGCGAAGCGTACCTAGGAGTAGATCTATATTGGAACCTCTTTCGGTACTTCTATGTCCTCCGCCAATCATTGAGACCCAAGACGATCGGCGAGGCCACGCTTCACCTCTGTTCTGCTAGGTCCGGTGAGTACCTAAGGATGCCTATCACCTCTTCGAACAAGGGATAGAGGGTGGAGTGGTTCTACGGGGTGAACCACCCTCCGACCGTTGAAGTGGACATCGGCTCAAAGCTGGAGTCCCTGACGAGCTAGGGCGACTATGCCTCGTTGGCCGATAAGGACTAGGTCTGAGAGCTAGTGGAGGTGGTGAAGGAGTTCTGGGAGAACAGGCTGATCAGGATCAGGGTTGCCGCCTGCATCCTGCTGCGGCTGATATTCTCACTGTGGCTTCGGGACAAGGTGGCCTACGAGATGATCGGGCCCTTTGACCCTTGAGCTCCAGAGCCCGAGTAGATGCTCCGAACTAAGGTTGCAAACTACCTCAACTCCTTCTTCGCTAGGAAGCCCAACTTCTCGGCTGACCTCAGGTTCGTGACGTACTGCATCTCGAACCCATGACCCCAGGTAAGTCTTTGACCTTCGGTTCTCAGCCTTTGTTATTCCTTACCTTTATTTCGTGCTTGTACTAATGCTTGACCACCCACACGGTGTGATGTGTCCTAGCCACAGGATAATGCCACATATTTTTTGCAGGCGCTGCTCCCTAAGCATCCTCCGGGTGTCGACCAGCCTCGTCCCCTGCTGACCCAAGGAGGTGGCAGTCCATCCCTTCCGCTCCCAAAGCAAAAGGGGGATGAACTTGGTGGGACGAGCAAGCGCTCGAAGCCTATCGAGGTTAAGGTAGGCGGCGCTCCGACGATCGGTAGGCGTCGGTTAATCCTCGACCTTGAGGAGTCCAAGGAGGAGGGAGATATCATGATCTCTGAGGCGGCATTGGCCTCTCCCCACCCTATCCCAGTGAAAATGCCAAAGCACCCGACCACCAGGACCTTCTGTATTGCGTTGAGGTATGGCTCATGCCTGTGCGTGTGTTGTTACTTCTGCCTCTGAGCTAATCCTTATGCATTGCTATTCGCAGGGTGGATAGAGTTGATCTCCCGCTAGGGCCGTCAGTGGATCAGCCGCTGCCGGCCATGACCGTAGTGGTTGGGGGATCGGGCGCCATGGTGGCTGAGGCACTAGGTACTGTGGCGCACAAGGATGGTGCCGTGGCTCCCACTGATGTGTGTGTCGCGGAGTCAAAAGCGACACCGGCCCTGGTCCTAGGAGGTGTGGATGCCTCTGTGGAGTCGGTGGTGGAGGTGGTCAATCCTTCAGTGGAAGGGCTGGCCGTCGAGGAGGCCATCACTCCATCGGTCGAGGGAGCGGCGTTCGGGGACGGTGTCGCGCAAGCCGCGACGCTTGAGGCGGTGGTCGTAGATTTCCCGGAGGAAGCTGTTCTGGTCGTCCAGCCCTCGGCCCCGATGGCGGAGGGTGGTCTCGAGCTAGCGGTCGAATTGGTGACCCCTGGGGCAGTGTTCGCATTCCCTAGGCCAATCTAGGGCCCGATGTCGAGAGCAACTGCTGCTCTTCTATCGCAGCTTGCCAAGGTAAGTCCTTCTCTTTTATTGATTTCTTCTTGATCCGCGTAGTTGCTTCAACAGTCAACGTGTCCTGCAGCTTCTCCGAGCGCAACATGCACCGGATACGGACCACGTGGCCACCCTTGAGGCTGAGGTCGAGTCGCTCCGGCGCGAGCGTGTCGATCTTCTAGATCAGAACGCTGAGCTATCATGCTCGCTCCAGCGCGAGCGTGTAGATCTTCTAGATCAGAACGTTGAGCTATCGTGCAGGGCCACTGTGGTGGAGACTTTGGTGGCTGGCACGGTGGTGACGGCTGACTACGCCACCCGTATGGCTGAGGAAGACGAGCACCAATCGGTGGCCTTGAGGACGGCTGCTGAGGCGGCCATATCCGCTGTGAAGGTAGCAACAAAGACAGAGGGGGCCGCTCGGAGGGCCCTTGACGAGGCAAAGGCGTCAGCTGATTCAGCAGCCGCCGAATACCAAAGTAGGTCTTTTGTGGGTGACCGCTTTCCCAACCTTGCATTTTGTGTTTTGAACTTAGTCATTGTCAATCTTCCGCTTGTAGGGAGGTGTGATTGGGACCATGCTCGCATCGGGGAGCTTGAGGGGGAGGCGGCCGAGATTTGTGTGGTCATCGAGCGCGCGTATTCGCTCCTCTTCAAGGAAACCAACATGGAGTACCGAGAGAAGCTCGAGGGTGAAAGATCTCAGTCCTTGAGTTCTATTGAGTTTTGGTGATTCATGACAATAGATGTTGGGACTAACTATTTTTATGAGTTTGTGTGTTAGGTTAAGTTTCGGCATCAAGCAAAAAGGTTGATTGCTCATATGTTAAGAATCAACAAGTAAAATATTGATCATGAAGATTGTTAGCATTTCAAGTCATATTAAACCGGAAGTTTTGATCAAAGATCCTTGGATCAATCTCCCATGAGTTTAATAAAATAACACCATTGATTGATGGATCTCAAACAACATGACAATGAAAATGATTTATATAAGCTTGATCATGAAGATTGTTAGCATTTCAAGTCATATTAAACTGGAAGTTTTGATCAAAGGTCGTTGGATCAATCTCCCTTGAGTTTAATGAAATAACACCATTGATTGATGGATCTCAAACAACATGACAATGAAAATGATTTATATAAGCTTATTAAGTATATATTGATAGATATGGTAAATGAAAGCTAAAGTTGATGATTGACAAGAAGCTAAGAATCATGAAGGACAAAGTGATTTATACCATTGATTATATGTTGAGAATCAAGTGGAATATTGAGGAGCCATGGTGTATACCATGGGGATGATGAGTGATTGTCAACGGGGTGAAGAAGAGTAGAGATGAAGAGACTCGACCGTGATGGAGTTCGCACGTGACTCAGGTACACGGACGGACGTCGGTCGGATAGAGGGGTCGCGAAGGCGTACCGGTCCAATCCGGGTGCGTGGAGCTGAAGCGGCGAGGGAAACGGGATCCATCGTGGTGTCGACAACACAAATAACCCCTGGCACCTAATGCAAAAGCAAGTAAAAAGAAAATGGGTTTAAAATGTTGAAACAAGTTTGCTGAGGCTCCTTATGTTTTGGCGTTGCTTATCTTGGTAGATGATTGTTAGCTTGTGCATTTCTACTTTAACGTGCTTTGGAGCTAGTTGTGGTGGTGATACTTTATTTGTGGAAACATGTAAACTGCTTGCTTATGACTATCTTCGGACTAATTCACTTGAGCCTTGCTTATCATGAAACATGGACATTATCTTATGCCTTTGCATGTAACTTACATGTTTTTGTGGTAGTAATCATATTTTTGAAGCTTGTGATTTTGCACTTCACTCCTCTTT
>KE372043.1:3121-16948 GCA_000418225.1 Zizania latifolia
AGTCTTCTCATCCTCTTCTTCTCATCCTCATCCTTCTCGACACTTCATCTTCCCAGTTGGCAAGCACTCATCACCTCATGGTGGCAACCATGACTCCTCAAAATGTTGCGTGGTAAAAAATACCAGTGTGGAGAAGCTTGTAGGGCAAGCCCCGCGGCCTATAAAAGGACGGTGACCATCACCGTGAACTCTTCACCCTTGCAAATCTCTCTCCATTCTTTGCCTTCTTCAACCTCCGAAACCTAGCTTTTAGCATTTTCTCTCTTCTTCGTGCTTCCTTGGCTCGACGACCATGATGAAGAAATCATCGAAGGGCTCTAGCCTCCAAGTTCCCAGCGACTCCAAGTTCCTTCAGCAGCAATCTGCGGTTGCTGCAGCGCCCCAAGGTGGTCCTAGCATCTCAAGATCATATGGACCTCGCGACCTTAGGCCTCCATCGGAGAAGTATACGGAGCAGACATTTATCTTGGAGAGGTCAGTTAGCACTGAGAACTCAGTGGCAGAGGTCTACCAAGAAAAAATAGATCCAAGCATGGTCATTTGCATCCCGGGAGAGGAGGTGATCTCGGAGTCGATGGCGGACGAGGTGGTCGTATTTGAAGCCTTCTTCGAAGCTGTCCTAGGTCTTCTGTCGTTTGACCTGCTTCTGGAGGTGCTCCGGTTATATAACTTGGAGTTGCCGCAGCTCTCCCTGAATGCCATAGCCCGGTTGAAGATTTTCGAGTGGGCTATGAGGGCCGAGGGTTGCGAAGGCTGGGCCGAAGTCTTCACGGCGCTACATGAGGCCAATTGCTAGCTGAAGAGGAGGCTGGGCGAAGACGGAGTGACTAGGCCGTTGGCCTATGGAAGTGTCAACTTCCAACTCCGCAAAGAATATCAAGATAGCTTCCCGGCGAAGGCCATCAACAAGCGGTGGTATTCGAACTAGACTCTTCGATGGTTCTACGTCTCGGTGGGTTCGGACTCCTCCCTCCGCTCCCTTAACCAAGGAATCTTGTACCGCCGGGAAGCGGAGATCTCAGCGGACGAACCCACAATCCGGTCAAGGGTCCAACTATTAAAGATTGTTGCCCGCCGTATGAGTATGAGGGACTCGGCGAAGGAGTTCATACTTCTTCGGATTGCTCCCTTAAAGGCCCGATGGCCTGTGGGGTTCCAGAGCACCGCAGACGGGGAACTGAAGAGGATCCCACAAGAAACCATAGGTACTCAACTTTGAACCCTACACTTCGATCGAACGTTACACCTTTTTTAACTTGGCGTTACGTTTTGCAGCGGCGAGGGCGAAGCTCGCTCTGGACCAAGTGGTCAAGGCGGCCGAACGAGTCATCGAGCCCCCACTTCGGGCGAGAAGCGAAAGCGCCTTGAGCTTGTGGGCTCATGGGAGCGGTTTAACCGTATCTAGGATGGACTCAACGTTGCGCCCCCTTCGCTCTCTGACCCGGACACCCCCGAAGTGGCCCCAAAAAAGAGGAAAGCGGACAAGGGTCCGCAGGGGGCTCGGAAGCCATCTTCAAAACGGAGGGGTCGCCCGCAGCAGAGCCCTTCAAGACCAAAGTCCGTTGTCGCTCCGACCATTTTGGCCTTACCACCACCATCCTCGGTAGGGATGAGCGCTGCCGGCACTGCCTTGGCGGTTTCTAGGCCTGCTACGCAGTCAGGCGGGGCTTCGCCCTTGGGGTCTCCAGCTGACTCCGGAGATGACTTTCTTCGGTTGTTTGAAAGGGGATGAAGCTTGTCCTTGTCTCCGTCAAAGGTGGCAAAAGGTAAGCCTGCATATATATTCGCGCCACGAAGTTATATATATTTCTTGTATTTTGTCTAACTTTTATGAGGCCTACTTGTTTTTAGTCGGCCCTGCGGCAGCCGACTCGAGGGGGCTCTACGCCGATGATGTTGACATTGTTGGCGGAGTCGGGGCCGAAGCCATTTATAATGACGCAACTATAGGGGATGCTGAAGCCAGTCCCGACGGAGGTGATGAGGCCGATCCCGGAGTGGAGGCCGAAAGGGATCCCGAAGGGGACGCTGGGCGTAGCCCTTCGCAAGACGAGGAATCCCCTCATACCGTGGCATGAAGCTCTCCGGTGGCGACGAGAATTCTGGAGCGGGTGCCCCTCCTCCAGCCCTTCGTAGCCTCTAGGGCTAATGCGAGGGCGCTGATAGAGCCCCTAGTCGAGGCAGGCTAGAGCCTCGACCAAAGCGACTTGGTCGCTGAAGTTGGTCGGCATCATCATGCCGACCTAGCGGCAGCCCAAGAAGAGACCCTCTACCAAGTAAGTATTTTATTACTTCGAAGTTCCGTTACTTCTGCCTATTTCTGCTTCGCAATCCATTAGGTGCTCGTTTTAGCTCAGGGGACTGCGAACGCCTTTAACCGACGGGAGCAGATTCGTGAGCAGGAATTGGAGGTCCTATGAGGACGAGATTTAGAAGCGGAGGACAAGGCGTCCAACTTTGAGGATAGCCTCCGCCGAGAGTAAGAGCGAAGGGCAGCCATCGAAGCCGAAGTCCACGACCTCCGAAGCGCTAAGGAGGCTCTGGAGGCAGAAGTCCGGGGGCTCTAAGCTGAAAAGGGAGTGTTGGAGACTGGACTTTTGGAGCTCCGAGGGGCCAATGAAGTTCTCACGGTTTCAGAGGCCTCGCTGAGGGCACAACAGGCCAAAGACGTCAGGGTGGCGGACGAGACCATCGGCGCGCTCAACGAGATGTTATCGTGCTTTGGTACGGTCTGCCATGCCTCGTCCTTTTCGGCGGCCGAGCCCCTGACGCGCTGGCTGAAGTACCTTCGTGCCGCGGCTAAGATAGCCGAGGCCAGCATGGTAACCTTCGATGAGGTCTCCAGAAGGGTCACAGCTCAAGGAATCCTTCACCATCTTCAGGACGCGGGCTGCGACAACGTCTACCCAACGGCGGGGGCTTCGGCAATCGACTTCAGGTGTGCCTGTCTTTTGGCACCAACTCTGGAGGTTTCTGCCTCATGGAAGTCATTCCATGGGGCCTGGAAGAAACAAGGGCGACAGGCGACGTAGGCTATGATGAACAAAGCCCGGCGTCGTCGGACGCAGCCACCGGTCCCCTCATCGAAACCTTCGAACAATCCCCCCGAGGTGTAGTTTCTTAGGACTTCAATGTAACTTTTGATTGTAATTGACTTCATTTATTAATGAAAGCAACACTTTTGGGGATTTCTCTGGACTTAGCCGTGAACCATGCTCCCGATGTTGAGATACTTGAAGCCAGCAAAGAGCTCCGACATCAATGGGCGATTTTCGAGGCCATTAGGGCCGAAGGCCATGCTCGCTTTAGATTTCCCCGTGACCACCTAGGTAAGATAATGCCCGAAGTGGCCGACGAAGTTTTTAAGTTAATAAAAATAGAGCCAGTGGCTTTAGTATCTTCTTCGTCGAAGTCAATTGACTGGGAGGATGAAGGACGTGAATCGCCTTCTGGGCCAAGCCAACCTGAGCTCCACTCATGGGCGGAGCTATAGGAAGAAAGGAAGGCCTTGAGGGCCTCGAAGAAGAATAAACGATCGAAGACCAAGGTAAAAACTTCTTTGAATCCGCGAGGGCAGGGGTCTGGGGGAAGCGCTTGGAGCCAGCCCCCTCCAGACCAACGAGGGCAAAGGGGTTTTCGGTTCCTCCTTGGACTAGATACTAATTTTTCGTGATTCAATTGTATTGAGTTTGTAATGGTTTTGAATTTGTAATACTTCGAACCTGTAATTCATATGTCGATAATGGATTTGTACTCGAAGTGTATTTTATTTTGATTATTTATGAATAAGAATGCGTGGGCATTGTCGATGAATGTGGTTTTAGCATATCTTGCCCTCCGAACTTGTGCCAAAGCATGTCTTGAATGCATCCGTGCAGTGCTCCCCCCTTGTTCGTGGCGGGTATGAGTCTTTCGAGTGTGCGATAGGAACAATAAGTGAATGTTACGCGGTGCAGTCTAGCTTCGCAAAGAACTTGTATGTTCGAATGTACTATTTGTAAGGTTGAAATTGTTTCTTCGGGCCGGTGGTCTCGTAAGAGCCTTCGCGGTTGCTTTGAGCTTGTGTCTCCCCCCTTTTCTTTTGCTGCTACTAGCCCATGGGTTGTTGTAACGATATAAATTTGTGGGGTTCGGTGCGTGAACTCCATTTTTTGTGGTCGCTTTGACTCTTTTGGATACTTCGAGCTGGAGCTCGGATTCCTTGTTTTTACCGTCAAGGGCCCGAAGGCTCTGTGCAACGATAAGGGTGTAACGGATCACACCTAATGTTTTTAGGGTCGTTTGATGGAGCCCAAAGTCAGTACCTTCGGTCTTACTCGAGGAGCTACCTTCGAGCATTGGACTTCGGGCTTCACGATAGAGTGGAATGCACTCATGCGTGTTAGATTTAATTTTTCTCACGCCGAGCCTGTGGCATTGGGTAGCAGAAATGACTAAGCATATTACGTACGCATCGAAGTTTTACTGATGTCACGATGCGTCCATCGGTACGTTAATATGTTCGAAGGTAGTAGGATGCGTAGCGTGTCCCCTGGGGGGTTCGTATTAGCTTGGTGATAAAATTGCCTTGGCGAGCTTTATTCGAAGATACTCATAGTGGCACTTGATTTACAATATTAAACATAGTATCGCCGAAGATGCTCCGCATGCCAAGTATGCCTAAGTTCTTTTCCTTCGAGGGTGGACAGCTTGAACGAACCTGGCCTGTTTGAGCGAAGTATGATGTATGGTCCTTCCCACTTGTTACTTAGCTTGCCAGGCGTCAGGACGGTTTGGAGCACCAGATGTCTGGGTCATAGTTTATTGGGCTTTACCTTGGGGTTGTACCATAGTTTTGTCTGATCTTGATACTTAGTTAAGTTGGCCACTACTCGGAGCCTTGTTTCCTCCGTGACATCGAGTGAAGCCTGCCGTTCGCTATTGTCTTCGAGAAGCAATGTCCTTAACGAGCCTCCCTTCAACTCTATCGGCGTCATTACTTTGTCGTCGAACAATAATCGGAACGGAGTAAATCCTGTGGATCGAGCCTGGGTGATTCGAATGAACCATAAATTTTTTGGCAGCTCCTCGATCCATAGCCCCTTAGCAAGGCCTATGATCTTACGATTGAGTCTTACTAAAATATTACCGTTAGCTCTTTCGACTGCTCCGTTAGACTGTGGATGCCTGACTGCAGCGAATCATAGCTCAATGCCAAGGTCTTCGTAAAATTCTTTGAATGGCTCCGCATTAAATTAAGTGCCGGTGTCGATCGTGAGCTATTTAGGTACTCCGAATTTATAAATTATATTCTGCCAGAAGAACTTCTGGATATTCTTCAAAGTGATTGCGGTGAGGGGTTCAGCTTCGACCCACTTGAAAAAGTATTCGACCGCTACTACTGCGAACTTCAAGTTCCCCTTGGCCTGTGAAAATACTCCGATCAAATCCATGCCCCATCGGGCTAGTGGCCATACTGGAGTGATGACTTGCAGTGGAGTGGGTGGGCAATGACTCCATCTTTCCATCCATTGGCAGCCTTGATAAGTGTGAACCAGTGCTTTGGCGTCAGCCATAATAGTGGGCCAATAAAAACCTTGTCGGATTGTTTTGCCTGCAAGCGCCCGTGGAGCTAGATGGCTTCCGCATAGGCCTTCGTGGATGTCTCGAAGTATGTCCTGGCCTTCGCTTCTTGCAATGCATCATAGTAAGGGCGAACAAACACCGGATTTATATAATAAGCCATCTATAATGTGGTAGTTACGGACCCTGTGCTGCAGCATAGCAAGCTCGAGGTCTTTAGGAAGGGTACCCTCATTTTGGAGCATAGCCATGATTGGACTTCACCAGTCTTTGGCTTGTAGGCAGAGTACTTTGGCCGATGCTGACTTTGGCGTGGACGGGGTACATAGTTCTTCGTAGAATGCTCCAGCGGGAAGATCTTGTCCTCCAGCAGCTGCTTTGGCGAGGGTGTCTGCTTGTTGATTTTCTCCCCTCGGAATGCTTCTAAAAGAAATTCTTTTGAATGCAAGCTCCGCCTTGCGAACTTCAGATAAGTATAGGGCGAGGTCTGGATGCCGAGCTTGGAAGCTTTTATTTACATGCCCAGCGACAATCTGAGAGTCAGTTTTTACAAGTACTCTGGCAGCGCCTAGAGCCCGTGCTTTCCTGAGGCCTAACAGGACGCCTTCGTATTTGGCCACGTTATTTGTAGCTTTGAAATTTAATCTAACAGAATACAAGGCCTTTTGGCCGAAGGGTGAGATTAATACAACTCCTGCCCCTGTCCCTGAGGCCTGATATGCTCCGTCGGAATAGATAGTCCAAATACCTTCGCGTGGTGCCTCTGGGGACCAAATTGCTGGAGGGGTCCACTCTGCGATAAAGTCAGCGGTTACTTGGGACTTGATTGTTGTGCGAGCGGTAAAATCTATACCGAATGGTGCTAGTTCGACCGTCCACTTTCCTATTCTTCCAGTAGAATCCTTGTTTCAGAGCATGTCTCCGAGAGGGTAAGACGTTGGCACAATAATATTATGTGCGAGAAAATAATGTCTCAATTTTCTTGAGGCCATGACGAGGGAGTATACGATTTTTTTGAGCTCAGTGTACCTCGTTTTAGCTCTGAAAAGGGCCTCGGAGACAAAATAGATTGGCCTCTAAACCAACTTCCCAACGAAGTCCGCCTCACGAATGAGGACCGTGCTGACTGCGGAGGCCATCGCTGCAAGGTATAGTAACAATGTTTCTTCTGGGAGCGGGGTCATGACTGTCGCTAGATCGGCGTTCATGCGAAGCCGCCCGATCCTCTCAGCGCCTTGAATATTGGCAGGCTTCGTTCAGCGGAGCGTGTGAGAAAACGACTGAGGGCTGCGAGGTGACCTGCAAGCTTTTGGACTTGTTTCACATTTTTAGGCAGGGCCATGCGCTGCAGTGCGCTGATCTAGGTGGGGATGGCTTCAATACCTCGACTCGAAACCAGATACCCTAGCAACTTACCAGCGCGAGCCCTGAAGATATATTTTTTGGGGTTCAAACAGACCCCTACCTCTCAGAGACTCTCAAAGGTCTCCGCTAGGTCTTTGCTATGCTTCTTTTTTGCACTTTTTATTACAATGTCGTCCATGTAGGCTTCGATGTTCCTTCCTAGTTGGTGGCCTAAGGCTTTAGCAATTAACCTAGAGAAGGTTGTTCCGGTATTTCTTAAGCCGAAGGGCATTCGTATATAGCAATAGACTCCCGAGGGAGTGATGAAGCTAGTTTTGTCTTTATCTTCGCGCTTTAACCATACTTGATGATACCTAGAGTATGTGTCGAGGAAGCTAAGTAGTTCGGACCTAGCGGTGGAATCAACAAATTGGTCGATGCGAGGCATGGGGTAGGGGTCACGGGGGCACACTCTATTCAATAAAGTGGAGTCAATACACATGCACCACTTTCCCGTATTCTTTTTCTTTACAAAAACAGGGTTCGATAGCCACTCCGTATAACTGACTTTCCATATAACCCCCGCTCGGAGCAGCTTTTCTATCTCGGTCTTCGCTAGGATTGCGCGCTCGGCTGACAACTTTCGAAGCCCCTGACGCACTGGGCTTGTCCTGGGGTTCACCAATAGGGAGTGCTCGATGACGCTTTGGTCAACCCTTGGGATATCTTCGTCTGACCACGAGAAGATATCTAGATTGCTTCAAATCATCCCTTCTAGTGAAGTCATATCTTCCGGAGTCAAGCCTCCTCCGAATTGGATGGGATACTCGAGGCCCCCTTCGATGATAACCTTAGTTAGTACCTCTCCGTTAGGGCGAGGCTTAACCGTATGGCCTTTTATGGAGACGAGGAGTTGACTTGCTGCCTCGGGTTTGATCTGCACATTATACACTTGTCGAGGTTCAAAGGGGGCAGCGTGGCCATACTCCACCTTTCGCGCCACACTTTGGTCACCTAGCACTGTGAGCACTCCCCCTGTGTGGGCAACTTCATACAGAGATAGTTGTGGTGCGCTATAGCTCCGAACTGATTTAACGTCCCTCTTTCGAAGATGGCGTTGTAAGCGTATGGGGTGTCGACGACGTCAAAGATGACCTTCTCCGACCATGCGAGGGTGCCTTCGTCGAAGGTAACCTCGAGACCGATTTGGCCTAATGCTTCAAAGGGTGGCCCCGTAAAGCCTTGCAGAGGCCTAGCGGCTAGAAGGAGGTGTTTGCGGGGGATGCACAGCTGGTCAAAGGCGTGAGCGAAGATGATGTCCGTCGAGCTCCCTCCGTCGATGAGTACGCGACGCACCTCGGTACCTGTGATGTCGGCGGAGACGATGAGGGGGTCGGCGTGCGGGAATTTGACTCCCATGGCATCTTTGGCCGTAAAGGAGATTGGTACATGAGACCACTCCGGCATTGCCGAGGCCGATGCCGAGGTCCCAATATGGCCCACTTCACGTACATAATCCCATTTCTAGTGCTTGGATAGGCTCCGCCACTAGAAATAGGCAGCACCACTCGTTTCTAGGGACCGGGGCCATCTTCTACCTTCGGGGGAGGCATTAGGGGCACTAGGTGCGCCACAGGGACTCGAGGAGTGGCTTGGGTGGCTTCGGGCAAACGGCTTCGGGCGCTCGATCCGTCGTCCCTCGGTCGCCAGTTCGTTCGAGGTACTCCCCTCGTAGGGCTAGTATAGCCTTACAGGCGTCGGTGTTATGGCTTCAGTTTTCACTATGAATGTTGCAGAAGTAGGACTGATCGGGGACGAAGGGCCCTGCCGGTGACCTCGCTCCGCCTCCTCGGCCCTGCCTTTAGCCTTGCTGGAACTTCGAGGGTCTTGGTCTAGTGATGTTTTGTACCTCAGTACGAAAGTGTTTTCTTCTTCACCATGGCTCTGAAGATCGGTGCTCCACATGCGCCGGCTTTGGGGGGCTCAGAGCCAGCGGAGTGCTATGCCCTCAAGGGCCAAAGGGAAGCATTTTGTCATAGTATCTCTTTCGCCTCCGCTGGCCTCGATGGCGAAGGCGTAGGAGTGAGCGACTCATCGGGGTCCGTATCACCGGAATATTTGGGTAGCTTCACAGCTCGGAACTTTGAGTGGAAGTGCACCATTTGCAAGTCCGGGTGCAGCGGGGAACCCTCGTCAAAGGAGGCGTTCTGTCTCCATTCTTGAGGCTCCTGCTCGCCGTGATTGCTCAAGGTGACGATGGTCGGCACCCTTAGAGGGTCCTCCGGGGCTTCAGGAGTGCGGGCCTGATCGGCCGCGCTCTGGTGCCACCGTAAGACCTCCGCTCTAAGCAAGACCAACTCAGAGGTTTGCGCATCGTCGACGGCCCTGCTCCCGCTGGAGTACCCCCTGGGTCTTGAGACCGAACGTAGTATGTTTGCAGCGCCCTTGGGGGCAGCAGGGGGACCTCGTGGGGGTTCTCATTTCTCCTGACGGGATGGGGGCTGCAGCGGGGTCTGCGGGCCGTGCTTCGTCTACCGAAGGGAGGACCGAGGTGTGCTCCTCGGCCCTTGGGCCAATGTCTGTCGTCGGGGGGCCTGAGGCATGCTCCGCGACCCCCGGGACAGACTCCACCGGCAATGGGTCAGTGGAGGGCTCAACCGCCCCTGCGCTAACACCTGGAGACGAGGCATTAGGAATTCTGGTGGATCTTCGAAGGGGAGCTATACTTTTGCTCTTCTTCGGAGGCATGACTTGAATCTTGGAGGTAGAGAGACTAGTTTTGTATTAGGATCCCCACAGATGGCGCCAACTATTGGCATAATTCTAGATTACGCAATAGGTTTAAGTATTTTAAGAACCTCTAAGGGTTCTTAGCATTTGCTAAGGTTTGAACAGCATTCTTAGATCTCTGAACGGGTAATAACCTTAGAACAAGAGTAATATTGATTATCACTCCGAGAGTTTCGATCCCCCTCTACCCTGCAAGGGGGAGGTATTTATATGTATAATTACAACTAGATAATACTATTTTACCCTCTAGTTACAACCGTCATCGCTGACTATGAATACAGGACCTCGTAGGGGCTAAATAGTAAACTCTAGTGTGAATACACTTAAAAAACAAACGTCTTATCGGATACGGTGACGACCCTTTGGGGGGGGAGATGCCCTCGAAGGGGAGGCAGATCCCTGGAGCCCCTTGTTCAGTCGTACAGGCCTCAGAGTGCCGTTCCCGAAGGACCCTTGACCTTCGAAGCTTTGAGTACTGTACTTATAACTTTCAAGTATCTTTTAAGATAAATTATTTGACCTCTAAGCATGACAGGATTATTTTCCCTTAACAGTATCATTGGTACAAGTCTTGTACAACAACGGTTCAAATATCTTCTTGTGTATGAGTTATAAGGAACGCTATAGGGGCAGCAGCCTTTCCCAGCCTTGATGCTCTCCAAGCCTTTACATGCTAGCTAGTTGTGGCATGGCCCCCTCGACCTTGACGCTGATGGAGCTCATGATGTTGGAGGCGATGGCGATGCTGCTCGTGATCACGGCCAGAATGATCATCGTCGCCGCCAGTGCCTTGTCCTTCCTCTTTGCTATCCCATGAGCATCCCTGAAAAAAAATTCGGGTGTTATATTACACTGTAACATAGAATTAGACGATGAGAAGATTATGGTAACGGCGTACCTCAGAACGATGGCGCCGGGGAAGATCAACGAGATGCAGACCGCGAATGTTGAGCCGGAGTACTCGAAGAGCGTCCAGATGCTGGGTATGGCGAAGGCGAGCGCGTAGAGCACCGCCATGAGCACGGCGGTGAGCGTCACGAACCGGCGCGTGTCCGTGGCCAGAGGGCGCCGCCCCGGGAAGAGGAGCTCGTCGACGTTGACGCGGAGCGAGAAGTGGAGGAGCGGGAACACGAGCACGAGGTGCAGTGCGTAGCTGAGCCGCGCCGCGTCGTTGAGCGCCTGCGGGACGCCGGCGCCGGAGCTGCGGTCAAAGTTGGCGAGCACGTCGGCCATGGTCGCGTCCCCGAAGAGGAGGAAGCCGAAGAATCCGACCGCCACGTAGATGACGGCGCAGAGCACGAGGGAGATGCGCACGGCCGCCTTCATGTCGGACGTCTTGCTCAGCTCCGCGCGGATAGGGTGCACTGCAATACGCACATCGGCGCGGCAGAAGCAGAATTCAGTCACAATATGCTGTTGTCGACAAAAGGCTATGCTAACAATGGCGTGACCGATGCGACACCGTTGAAGTGGAAGGTGAAGGCGACGACGATCACGGGGACGGCGGTAAAGAGCTCGAACGGGGAGGAGAGGCGAGAGAAGTCCGGGAACATCCGCGGCATCTTCGCGGTGCCGCTGAAGAGGGCATACACCGCGATGCCCAGGCTAATCAACATGAACACCACCGCAAGTAGGATGGACAAGGCCGATGTGAACTTCAGTGAATCTGCATCTCGTCACAGAAATCTTATCAATTCGGGAATTTCACAAGAAATCTAAAATACCATAATTGTGGTATTCCCTAGGTATTCTCTATGTAGCGCCTGCAAAATTCATATAGCACACGCTTTTTTGGCAATTGGAAACCTGGAGATAATATGATGGTTCTTGTTGGGAAACTGGAGATTTTTGCTCGGCCCCCAAAAAATTTGTCATCCAGGTCCATGTACGTACCGACACGCTTGCGGAGTACAAGAGGTAGGAGGATCACCGCTGCCGCCACCAGCACCACCTCCCGTCCGGTCCACCACTGCTGCCCGAACCACTCCGGCAACACCCCGGCGTGCGTCTTCTCGCCGCTCGTCGTGCCGGACATCACGTCGCCTGCAGGAATACTCAACCCCACATCCCTGGAAATATCAATCGCCTGCACGCGACCTGCACGTTTCTATGGGTGTATGATTCGTGGAATCGTGGGAATTATGTTGGTGAGTTACCGATGATGATGAGGTAGACAGTGAGGGTCCCGATGGCATTGAAGGCGACGAAGACGTTGAGAAGCCGGGACCCAGCGCGGCCGAACGCGTCGCCCATCAGCGCGGCGTACGACGACGGGCCGCGAGTGTACCGGAGCATGAAGTCCACAGCGGCGTTGGCCAGGAGCGCGACGCAGACCACGAGCGCCACCGTCGGCGCCACGCCGAGCACCCGCATGGCCGCCGGGATCGACATGATCCCGGCGCCCACGACGCTCGTCGACACGTTGAACATCGCGCCGAGCACCGACGCGCCAGGGGCCGCCGCCTCCGCGGCGTACTGCTCCGGCAGCAGGGGCGTTTCCGCTGCCCCGATGTCGCCGCCGCCGCCTCCGGCTATGGAGGATTTCTTGGACACCATGGTTGACACGATAAGCAGGAGCTAGAGGACAGTTTGGTGTGCGTTTCCTTGGAATCGGCGGTTCGAGAGCGTGGAAGCGTGGAGTGGGAAAACGATGGGAGGGTAAGAACTGATGAGTGTGCAGTGTGCTTATGATAAGAGCTGAGTCAGATGAATGAACGGAGCTCAACTACCATATTATTGTGTGCGACTGTGTGAGTGACACAGAGAGAGAGAGTTTTAGATGGAGAACAAATTGTTGTCGCAAACACGCGTGGCTCTGGGAAGGACCATATGAGTGACTGACAAGTAGGCCAGGTAACCAGGAAGCCAGGCCCACTTTCTTTATTCTTTTAGACGGCATTTTGTTTAGTTAAGACGCCATATGGTCCGCGCGCGACGATATCTTTTTCATTGTGTGGTGGAAGTGCATTTGGCGCAGAATGCTAGCAATCAGACTATGCAGGATTGCAGGGTATAGTGCACAGTTGATCCACATGGTTGAAATTGATGGGCCTTGAAAGTGCAACAATGGCCTAGTAAGGATGAGCTAAGGCCCAAGCGAGACCCAAGCATCGCTCTTTCGGGTTGGGCAAGTTTAAAATTTTATTTTTAGTTTAAATTAAAAACTAGAATACATAACTAAATACCTATAATCTTTCGTAACTCCAGATTCAGAATTTTTTGAAGCTAGATTGAACCAGCTTCAAAGAATTTTAGATCTGAATCTGTGCTTAATGAGCTCTAAATGCTTACATCTATACATGCAAATAACCTCATGCTGAGTTTTCAACTCATGCAGTCTAATGACTAATGTTATAGCCAGCCACAATTCAATATATTATACTCTTTTGATATGAAAATTTTAATTTTGTTTGAGTTGTTTAAACCACACGAGAGCCCTTCGTTTTAAGCATCAACATTATGGGAATTACCGCGCATCCGAAACTGGATGACAAACCTTTTAAGATCTATCACTAATCACACCCCTTCTTTTCCCTGGCTAAACAAACGGAGTTTGATCCCTGCAATCTAGAATTTTTTTAATAATATATTTTTATTCAAAATTGTATTTCTGTTATGCGATTTTAAAAAATCATAAAAATAGCCCTCTATGGGCATTTGAAATGCCAACGGAGGCTTTGTCATGGCCACGTGGCCTTTGTCGGTACTTCATCTATCAACAGAGTCTCTATCGATAGATGAAGTGCCGATAGAGATCCGTCTCTCGCTTCACGTTGTGCCCGCACGCAGGGGTGGAAATAAGGGGGGCTAGGGAGCGCGCGCCCCCCTACTGCCAGCCCAAAACCCCTACTAGTACTCTTATTCAGCAGCCCAGCCTAGTAGCAGTTAAGGCCAATAGAAGCCCAAAAATAAAAACCTAGCAGCTCAGCCTCAGGACTCAGGTCTCCTGCTCCAGCCGCTAGCGCCGGCGCTGTAGCGTTGTGCCCTCCACTCGCGACCCATCGCAGCTCGCTCGCGCACAGGCCGCACTCGCCTCGTCTGTCGTCCAGTGTCCAATCGCCCCTACCCTCAGCCCCTCGTCCGTCGCCAGCGGCCGGCGCGCCGCCCCGTCTCCACCCTCGTGGCCCTGCT
>KE372043.1:38007-61944 GCA_000418225.1 Zizania latifolia
TGGAGGCCGGCGCAGCATCGACGGTTACGACGGAAGCGCCGGTCTCGGTGGGAGGAGACGGGGATGGCGGTGTTGGTGTTGTAAAACTCGCTCTGGACGGCGAGATGATCCCACCAGCCCAGCCAGTGATGGAATTGGAAGCTGATGATAGCCAAGGCAGTGGGGCATACATTGTTGCAAATGGTGGCACCAAGCACAAAAGCTAACATAAAGGATGATTGTTTGATTGATGTTATGGTGTGCAGAAGCTGCGAAACAATCTTGTTTTATGGGGACTGGCATCATCTTTTCAGCATTATGCTCTTGTCTTGTCATGATCTGCTCAGGTTGTCTGTCAATCTGTCATCAGTGAGTTCCCATTTTTTTCAGTTCAGCTGCTAGGCTGCTACTCACAAAATCAGTGACAAGTTTCCTGTGGACTATGTAATTGTACGCCAGTTCAGGAATTAGTTGGAGCCAGTTCAAAAGGAGATTCTTTATCCTTCCCATGGTAGCCTTCGGCAATATGTAGTGGTGCAATACATCTTTTCGAGTGTGAAATGTATAAAGTGAATTGATGCTGTGGCTGTATGGGCTTTAATTTTTCACGGTGGAGAACAAAAGCTGCGCTTTCTTGCAGAAAAGAGAAAGGCACGGGCATTGCTATTTAAGCTTCAGACCAGAGATACATCTCTTCTGAAACTCTGTGTGAAGAGAGAGGTACACAGTAGTATTGTAGTCGATCACTCGATCTCCAGCTCTACTCCTGCAGTCCTGCAACCATGGCTGTAAGATCTAGTCTGTTTTTGTGTTATGCAACAGTACTGCAAATATGTGAATATGTACTACTGTGCATCTACAATTAGACCGTGTGTATACAGTATTCTTCTCAACAGCTAGAGCCTGAAGTATTGTTTTTTTGTTGCGACAGGTAGTGGAGTTGAAGGTTGGGATGCACTGCGAAAGGTGCATCAAGGCGATTAAGAAGGCAATAAAAACGATTGATGGTAAGCCTATGTCCTACTGAACATGTTATTGTTCTACGCCACAAAACAGGCACTTCCACAGTTGCATAATCAACCATGCTTCTTGTGTACAAATGAACAGATATGGAGAGCTATCAGCTTGAGACAGAAATAAACAAGGTCACTGTGACAGGAAATGTTACCTCAGAGGAAGTAGTCAAGGCTCTGCAGAAGATTGGGAAGACGGCAACTAACTGGGGTGAAGACTGAAGAGTTCATATTTAGCCAGTTAGTATTAGTTGATGTCCTTAGACCACCATGGATACTAGGAGCTAGCTACTTACACTGCAAATATAATAATTGCAGTTTGCGGACATTGCTTGTTCTCCCTGAAATGTCCCTTGATCCAATGGCCATGGGCTTACGGAGTTGCCGTGTTGGATTACCTCCTCTGATGCGTATCTGATTTGTTTGCAAAATTTCCTAGATGATGAGCCAAACTTTTGTACGTTTCATGGGAAATAATATCTATGCTTACCAGTATCCATTGAACATCTTCTGAAGACAATACATTGATTTACGCTAGTTTGTTTTTGGTTCGGGCTTAGGGCCCCGAAACCATGATTTTTTTCCCCCTTCTGCTTCTGCTGACAGTTCTTGCAAACAGGCGAGCTGCAAAAGCAGGCTCTTCTTTGTGCTCCATCCAATTCAAATCTCTGACTTTTTACAATGCTTAGGTCTTGACAGTTGACACTATTTATGGTGGCTGCAAGTCAAGTCAAGAAGTTACCCTTTTTCTCTGAAAACGGGAGAGATATTCATCTTTGTTTCTAGCAGCTAGCCGTAATTTTCGCAGTCGGTGACACAGTGACTTTATCACTAACACGTAGAACCGATAATACTAAGACTTATGTGTCAATGACTTTGTTAAAGTAACAGTGAAATCACAAACTGATGTACGAACAGAGGAGATAGTTGCAACGCCTTCGAAGACAAGAAACAGGGAACTTCTGTACCTCATCGGTGCATTGATGAATATCTCACATAGATTCATTTCAAAATTTCAACCATCCGTTTTGACCAGAAAACATCGCCCATTCGTTTCATTCTGAAGTTTCCTTTCTTCATGGGTAGGAAGAGCATGCATGTGTCATGCGTGCTGGCAATGGCTGTCTCCGATCGGTACGCATCTTCCCAGAAAGTTTTCTGAGGCAGTACAACCGTATCTCAGAGAAAGGTCAGGACTGCTTATTTTGCACGCGCGTTGAGCAGCAGGGCAGTACGTCCGTGTGACATCTCGATTACTGCTTGAGTTGAGCTGCGTGTCAGCAGTTGCGGCTTCTCCCTCTTCGGTTTCCGCGAACGATAAGGCATGCGGTGACGTCCTCGTTCGGAAACTTGCAGCACACAAATTGAGAACAACACGTCAGGTGTTTGCACGGCATGGGGTGGGTCAAGGCTTTGTCGTCGTGTGCTCACGTACGTACACGGCGGTTCAGAGATCAGAGCCTTGACACGGCGGCCACGGCGTTGCTTCGTGCGTGCGTGCAAGCAGCTGCACCGGCACCGGCGTGTACAGTAGTGGACCTGAAGGCGGCTAGTACGTACCACGGCCAACGCTAATAAGTGCTTGCCGTTGTCTCCATTTTTCCGACGAGAAATAGATCAGTAAGAGATCAGATGAGTGGTCAAGTCAGTGCAGCAGTATCAGGAGTAGTATACGATTATAAGATCATGTGCCTAATTAATTAGGGGAAACGCCTCCTTCCAAGAAAGATGGGAATGAGCAGATGAGAAACGGTCGTCGTCCATTTCTGGGAGAGAGATCAAAACGAGGAGGAGACGTTTGATGAGTTCAAACAGAAGCAGCATGGAGTGTCCAAAATCTGAATGGCACAGCGCAGAGCTAGAGCGCTACACTAGGCAGGGCGCACAAAAAAGGAGAGGAGAGGAGATGCTGCTCACCAAACACCGTAGAGAAACGTCAGCCCGGAGACCCTTCCGTCCACCGCCAGCCATCCACCAAGTCACAACTCACAAGCTCCAAAACGGAACACCGGATGCCAGGATGGATCCCTCTTTGCGGCTTGACGCCAACGAGCTGCGATTAATCGTTCGTAGCGCCTGCTGGCTGCTGTCACTCTGTCAGTCTCAAGCAGCAGCTACCATCTACGGAGTAGTGAAGATGCGAGAATCGTTTGGCGTTCGTGATCGATTACGTCATGAGAGCTTTTCTTTCTGTAGCGCTACTGCAAAAACGGGGTTTCCAACGTGATCATCTCCCAGAAAGAAAACAAAAAAAGAACATTACCAACAAGGCAACAATGAAGGATCCTGTAGGTACAGTAATCAGGGTTGTATATGCACAGTCGTCCGAGTGTCCGACGAAGAACACCAACACTTCGTTCTGGTGACTGGGTCGTGCTGAAAGGTCAGCATTCTCAGAGCAACTTGGCAATAATGATCACGGGAACATTAACTGCAAAACGGTAAAACACGCCAGTTAGCACGGGCGTAATTAGAGATTAAGAACACTCGTCAGGCCGTCATGAGTCTTGACGGCATGTCCTCTTTTCACCACTGAAGAATCACATGCCTAGTGAATTCCCTAATCACTTTCAAGAAGCTAGCTACATACGTTCCACTAGCTTGAGGGTTGAGCAAAACAAGAATACTTTTGGGATTCCTCATATGAACAATTTGTTTCCCGTGAGGCCGTGACTTCCCTCCTGAAATAAACAGAGGCTGCATCCAGAGAATCGGGGCTTGTGAATCCAGAGCACAGAAATATTCACATAACCAGGTTTTTCAGCAAAAGTGAGCTGGTACTTTTGTTTTCTGACATAAACAGTAAGTGACTGTTTGGCAGACTGAATTTCTCGATATATTCACTTGAAATCGGTCATAAATTTAGCCTGCTAAACAGATCCTAAGAAGATCTTGTGAACCCAGAAATTTAAAAGAGCTTAAATAATCTACTACACGTACAGCATGGGACTTCATAAGTATCTGATTTCTCTGAGGCGTGTATGTATATGTATGACTTGTTACTATATCAGCTGTAGAATCTCCTCGTGCGTCAATATGCATGACCTAGTATAATCCTGCGTTAGTGAACAATGACCACATTTATACTTGCTTACTACAGTTCTGCCGTGAGTAAAATGATGATCGAACAGAAAAGAGGTCAAACCCACTTCTACTTCACTTTAAATTTAGCAGAACCATGCATCTAGAAAGATTAACTGGCCGGGTGCAACTTTACTGTCCTTAATGGTCTACTGCAACAAATACTACGATCAAAATTCAGAATGGAATAGAAAACACAAGGGGCAGTTTAGATCCAAAATTAAGAACGAACCATAAAAGGTGGCCATGGTAGCAACAATCATGTGTAAACCTAGAACTTTGTAACATATATAGATCCAATAAACCAAACTAAATTAGATACTAAACCAAAGTTTATTTAAGCGAATCCAAATCCACCTGGTTCACCCATAATCCCATTGAACTTTTTGATCAGGTCAAAGAAACGATTCCTGACCACCAACCTCTCCGTCACCAAAAATCCTACCCGCCTCCGCACCCGCGTAACACAAAACTGGTCAGGCGGCCCCACGCAGAAGTGGATCTCGTCGTCCTTAAAGCGGCGGGTATCATCTCGCCAGCGTCGCGCAAGACGCCAACGCGCCGCCAGTCAAACCCCACGAGCTTTGACCAGTCAACGGTCAAATTTTCAAACCCGCTATATATTTCTTCTCCTGTCCGTCCAAAGCAATCCAAACTCTCTCCCTCTCGTGTCTCCCTCCACCCCCTCCGCCTCTCCTTCATCCCGAACGTACACGCCGGACAGAGACACACACCGCCATAAGCCTGCTCTCCGTGAGACGCCGCGGTTTTGTCTGCGAGCTAAGCTCCTCCGATGACAACCTCATCCTCCGGGAGCATCGAGACGCCGGCCAATCCGCGGCCGGGGTCGTTCTCGTTCGCGAGCACGAGCTTCACGGACCTCCTCGGGGGGAGCTCCGGGGCCGGCGTCGGGGGCGGTACGTCCATGTATAAAGCTATGCCGCCGCCGTCGCTGCCGCTCTCACCACTGCCGGTGTCGCCGTCAGCGTACTTCAACATCCCGACCGGCCTGAACCCGGCCGACTTCCTGGACTCACCGGTGCTCCTGACCTCCAGTGTAAGCACGCACGCACGAGAATGAACTGAGCGCCATTAACGGCATGCCGTCGGCTTGTCATTTTCTGCGCCGGCGTAGTTACGCAGCCGCGCAACCTCGACTTTTCTCAGTTCAATGCTAATGCGACTGCACCTTGCCGGTTTCAGATCTTCCCGTCGCCGACGACGGGCGCATTCTCGTCGCAGCAGTTCGACTGGAGGCCGGAGGCGACATCGCAGAGCGCCGATCAAGGCGGCAAGGACGCGCAGAGGAATTCGTACTCAGACTTCTCGTTCCAGACGGCGCCGGCGAGCGAGGAGGCCGCCAGGACGACGACCTTCCAGCCACCGGCCCCACCCGCCCCACTGGTGAGTGACATCAGCTCTCGTCAGCTGTTGCCTTTTCGAGGGGTTCTTCGCTGACTTTGTCCAAAAAGAAACTAGTACACCTAGTATAGTAGGGTCTTTTCGGTTAATTTGCAGTTAGCCAAAAGGCAAACAATATACAAGTCGCTGATATGCTTTTATGTTGTCAGGGGGAGGAGGTGTATAGAGGTCAGCAGCAGCAGCAGCCATGGGTTTATCAGCAGCAATCCGCTGGAATGGACGCGAGCGCCGCCAACCAAGCGAACTTTGGCGCGCCGTTCCAGGCGACCTCGTCGGAGATGGCGCCACAGGTGCAGGCCGGCGGCGGCGGCGGGTACAGCCAGCAGCAGTCGCAGAGGCGTTCGTCGGACGACGGCTACAACTGGCGCAAGTACGGGCAGAAGCAGGTGAAGGGGAGCGAGAACCCGCGCAGCTACTACAAGTGCACCTACCCGAGCTGCCCGACGAAGAAGAAGGTGGAGAGGTCGCTCGACGGCCAGATCACCGAGATCGTGTACAAGGGCGCGCACAACCACGCCAAGCCGCAGAACACGCGCAGGGGCTCCGGCGCGGGCTCGGTGGCGGCGCAGGTCCTGCAGAGCGGCGGCGACTTGTCCGAGCATTCCTTCGGGGGCATCTCCGGCACGACCGGCGGCGCGACTGCCGAGAACTCGTCGGCGTCGTTCGGGGACGAAGAGATCGGCGTCGGCTCCCCGCGGACCGGAAACGCCGGTGGCGACGAGTTCGACGACGACGAGCCGGATTCCAAGAGATGGTGAGTTCCTGGTTACAGAACCCTTCGCGCCAAATTGTAACAGGCCAGGGACTGAACTTGTAATGCTTTGTTGGTCTAATTCTCAGGAGGAAAGACGGTGACGGCGAGGGGATCTCCATGGCCGGCAACAGGACGGTGCGGGAACCGAGGGTCGTTGTCCAAACCATGAGCGACATCGACATCCTCGACGACGGCTACCGATGGAGAAAGTACGGGCAGAAGGTCGTGAAGGGCAACCCGAACCCAAGGTAAGAACAAAAAAAGATCCGATTTTTCCCTCACTCTCTAGTGCATAGTAGGTTCATCCATTGGTGTGATCGCGTTGTACTTATCGAGCATGCTGCCTTGGTGGGTACAGGAGCTACTACAAGTGCACCACGGCCGGTTGCCCCGTGAGGAAGCACGTGGAGCGCGCGTCCCACGACCTGCGCGCCGTGATCACCACGTACGAGGGCAAGCACAACCACGACGTGCCCGCCGCGCGGGGGAGCGCCGCGCTCTACCGACCCGCGCCGCCGCTGCCGGACAACGCCCGGAGCAGCAGCAGCAGCAGCCACCAGTACCTGCCGAACCAGCCGTCCATGGCCATGTCCTACCAGGCCAGCGGCGCCGGCGTCCCCGCGGGGCCGCAGTATGGATTCGGCGGCCAGGGCTCGTTCGGCCTCGGTGGCGGCGGCGCGCCGTTGCAGGTCGGCGCCGGCGGGAGCGGCTTCGGCTTCCCCGGGTTCGACGACGCCATGGGGTCGTACATGAGCCAGCACCAGAACCAGCAGAGGGAGAACGACGCGATTCACGCCTCGAGAGCCAAGGAGGAGCCCAGGGAGGACATGTTCTTCCCGAACTCGCCCTACTGACTGAAGATTGAATAATCATAGGAATCTCAAAACATGACACGGTGGAATTGAATTGTAATTTAGGGGTGCTGTACGTAACGTACCTAGGATGATACATTGATACATTTGCTTATTTTTTTTGGAGGGCTCGAGAGTGCTGGATGGCTGCATAAAGGGGTACACCCCTCGGCCTCGCTTAACGCACGTCGAGACACAAATGATGTACTCATGTAGGATACACAGCAAGTTTTGTTCTGTATTTTTTTTTCACATAGAAACATGTTATATACAAATCTGATTTTTACATCATCAAAGATTCATGTTCGTCAACTGTGTTGTACTGGGTGATAATCCTTGTGTGTGTTTGTCTTTACACTGGGTGATAACCAGTTTCATCAGCTTATGCTTTTCGCGTGGCTGCACCGCTGCAGTGCTGCGCACCAACACCTCGTCAGGTACACGCGTTGCACAGAGGCGACAGATTTGCACGTCTACTACCGATGGACAGGAGAGCAACAAAACTGAGTAGAACTTGTCAGCAAGCAAGGCGTCTTCGAGTGATCGAGTTTAACAGCCACACACGCAAGGATGTGACCGTAGTTCTCACGTTTGAACGTGCGCGGTGTACAATAAACCGGCACGAGCTCCGTTCGCGGTGCGCTGCGCGCGCCCGCGGAGAGATCGCGTTTCGGCCGCACGCGCGCGGGCGCCTGCGGCCTGCGGGGAGATTAGCCGAGCCGAGCCGAGCCGCGCGCGCTAGTGGGTGGCAGCGGCGCCGGCAAGGGGACGGCACGGCGCACAGGACCGAATCAAACGGAAGGGAAGCTATAGATAGCTAGGTCGCTGCACCTCTCCCCATCGTCGCGGTGCCTTTTGCACTTTCCCCTCGCGCGATGGACCACTTCGTTCCGGCGATGTTGATACGGTCAGGTTCGCGGCCGGGCGCCGGGCGGGGCAAGCCTTATCGATTCGCCAGAGTGATTGCTACCGATCGAGCCTACTTGCCCAATTGTTGTCGGGTGTGCTTTCTGCAAACTCACCTGATGCTACGTGTTCAGGGCAACTGGGTCGCGCGCACGGCGCACTGTCAGGCCGTGCCCGCGCCTCGCCGTGCCCGCACCGCTCGCACTGCCGCCGTGCCACGCCTGCCCCTGAACCGTGCCCGTCTCGTGCCCGCGCCGCGCCTACGCCGCGCCGTCACGCCGCGTCAACCTGGCCACCCCGAGCCACGCGCCAGCGCCGGTCCCACCTCCAGCTCAGCAGCACCGTACCCGCCGTACCGGCGCCATCCGCCTCCTCGTTGCGCTGGCCACACGTCGCCCTCCCTCCCCTCCCTCTAGCCGCCGCTCGGACGTCGCATCGCCAGCTGTCGCGCCGTCCGCCGCCATCATCGCCTCACCGCGACCCGCACACGTGTGCTGACGCCATCGCCGCCTCGTCATCCGTGCCAGCCAATCCCGCATCGACAGCACCCCGGCCGTTATAACCGCCTCGCCATGCCTCGAGCCCCGCGCCGTCGCCAGCTCAGCTCCACGCCGCTCCCCGTCGCGCGTTGCCTCATCGACTAGCTGTCGCCCTCCGCATATAAGGACCCCCGCACCTCGTGCACGTGCTCCCGTACCCTCCACTCACCTTCACCCGAGCTCCGCTGCTGCCCCCACGCCGAGGATCGTCCGGAGTCCGCCGGATCCATGCGCCGCTGCTCTCGGTAAGCTTCGATCCTCTTCTCCCTACTGTTCCATTGCCCGAGTTCTTGGTCGGAACATAACACCGATGCCTCGTTTTACCCGATTGCACAGCTCCGACCACCGGATTTCGCTCTCGTCGGAAACCCCCAAATCTCGCCGCCAATCGTCATCCGTCGTCGACCCCCGCTCAAGGTATCTCCATCCTCCGATTCCTTTGTATATTAGCATCCTCGTGGTCCCTAGATCATGTTCCTAGCACTGGTCCTTGCCGTCACCCACCGTAGCTCGCCAGCGACGAGCTCCCCCTCTGCGCCATTCGGTTCACCGTCGCCAGCCAAGTAGGGACACCCGTAGGCTAATCGGTGTACACTAGTAGCTCCGTAGTGCCCCGTAGATGGTTAAATCGAGCCTCGATGGTCGATCGGAGCTCCGTCGCCACCATTAGCGCCGCCAACCCTAATCGCCATTCTCGCTGCTGTGAGCTCGCACCGTAGTTCTAAACCCAAATCCCACCGTTGGATAGCTTCATCTAGGTCTACATTAGCTTCCTATAAAGTTTCGTGCCAATCGGTGTACCGAGGAGCGAGATCAGTGGCGGAGAAACCCTAGCCGTCCGCTGCTTCTTCCTCCTCCCGCCCGCGCGCGTGTGCTCTATTCTGTGTCACCGACAGATCGGGCCCCTGTGTCAGTCGTGGCGTGCACCGGTGTCGCTGGTCTCCCAGTCCCACGCGTCAGCCCCGACAGCTAGGGCCCGCGTGTTGGCCGCTGCCGCCGCGCGCGCACGTGTCCCGCGAGTCGCCCTGCGCTGCGCTGGTTTGGGCCGGCCAATTTGGCCCAGCAGCACGGTGCCTTTTTCTTTTTCTGAATATTAATTCTGCGGGCCCATTTAAAACAGTAAGCCTTTTTCTTTTTCAGGAAATGTTTAAATCTTTAGAAAAAATATAGGAAATTTATTTGAATTCCGAATAATTTCGTTTAAATTTTTAAAAATTTCTAAAAGTATAAACTTTATCTTAGGACTAGTTAAACTTGTTTTCTCGATATGCATGAATATTTTGCTTATGTGATATTGTTTTTATGTTACCATAGTTGGACCCGAAGACCCACAAGGCATCGATCATGAGGATCCCGACTACTATCCGGAGCAAAGCAAGTCTCCTCCTTTGATCATGTTGATCCCATAATGCCAAAAGTAAATTTTACTATATGCATGCTTAGGACACACGCACACGAACTCTTTAACTAACAACGATCGCCCGTGTGATTAAGTCGAGTAAAACCTAAAAATCATTTCACATAGCCTTCCTTGTGATGTTGTGTTTGTATGCCTTTGACACCCTTGATGATTAATACAACTTCATTCTAGTATTGTGATAGGTTGTATGAAATCAAAACATGTCTTTAAAATTGGTTACATGTTTATATATATCATGTTTGTGAAATGTAGAATGATTACGTGTGGGATGAAAAATTGGGATTTAAAAAAAAAATAAAAAATGGTACCAAGTACCAAAGGTTTGAAAATAAAGGAAAAGAAGGGTTTTTGGGTAAGAACTTGTCATGTGTGATCGTCACCTTTGTGGCCCGGTCTCATATGACGTATAAGGACCGATTTCTTGGGGGACTACATCATGCACCACAATCGTGCAACCTTACGGGTATCATGGCTCTGCCCCTGGTTCAGTAATTAGTAGACTTAAGATAGCCTGTACTTGCTAGGGACGAGGGGTCACCGAGGTGGCTCGTATTTAGAAAATTTCTCCATGTGGCGGCCCTAAGGGGTGTTTGTGAAAAGTGAGACAGAGGTTGAGCACCTACGGGTTCATGAGGAAATGAGTTGAGGATTGCCTGTTCCTTGGTCGCGGACCCGTTCTAGCAGCAATACAGTATCCTAGGTCGGCTTTGGAAAGATCTTGTCACGGACCTCCTCTACTACCGAGGTAGTAGGAGTAAACTCGTGTCGTAAGGGTAAAGCGTACACCTTCAGCTGAAGTCAAACCTGTTCTAACAGCCGTGCCCACGGTCATGGGCGCATGCATTGATGACTCACCCTTGCGTCTTTGAAAGTAAATAACTTTATGGAAAGGGAAGCGTTACCAGAATACGCCTTCGTGGTGTACGGTCAGTCTTAGTGGTCGGCAACGAGTCTGTGTGGTTCGGGAAGTCAAAATACTTCATAGAGAGAGGGTAAGGAATCAACCCTAGGTGGAGAGATAAAACGTTTTAAATAAGATGATGATTTGAAAGATTAAGAAAGTACGAGGAAAATGTAAGAGGAAATATGTGGAAGAACTTGTGGTGGAAAGATGAATGGTGAATTGAGAAATTTGAAGGATTATTATGGAAAAAGGACCGGTGACGGATCAAGCTAAAAAGTTTGAAAAGAAGAAAATTGTTTCTTTACAAATACCGGGCTCGCCCAGGAAAACTTGATTAACAGATTTTCTTTACTTTAATGTTCGATTGAGGTTGGAACCTCAACCAAAAAGGGGATTACACTTAGAAATTTTACCATGCATGCTTGTTTAAATTAAGCCATAAGCAATCATTATTTTCGAATGCATCTATATTAAATTTTGGGACTTATTGAGTACCTCCTGTACTCATCCCCTCACCACATCCAGGCTATAAAGATCTCGAGGAGGAAAACTACGCCAATGCCATGGAAAATAAAGGAGTTGAAGAAGAAGAATACCGTGAAGAGTAGGGTTCCAGTCCTAGTTCCCAACTAGAAGTAGTAGTGATATTTGAAATAAATGATATTGGTTTCCGTTGTTGAATAATTGATATACTGACTTATTGTCACGAGGTATGTCTCGTACGGTGTTTGTAATAAGTTTCGACGCTACGTGTTATCATGAGCTATCAACAATGTGATGAAATATCAGAAATAATATGAAATCATTTGTAAAGTGACTCTTTACCTCGTACTAGCTAGTCGAGACGGGGCGTCACACGCACGCACCCGGTGCGGCTGTATTTGACGCGGACGCCGGGCCGGTTCGCTGGCAGTAGGACGATGGATGGATGCGTCCTGCAATGGACGTCACTGGGTAATCTTCGAGGGTGCAATCAACTCTGAAAAGACACAGAATGGTGTTCTCTGTTCTAATCGTGGAAGCAACAGGAATTGGGGTGTTTTGTCGAGGGTACGACGCAACTACGAGATTTACTTGACGATTTCTACCAAGATATGAGTGGTTAATATGCCCCAAAAGCTCGAAGAAACTTGAGCTGGGATGCAAAAGTAAACAGCGATCTGAACTACTTGAAGGCGATCGCTGCATTTTAGTTTTAGCAGAGTAGGCGGGTCATCACTTGTGGGACTGCCACACATGTGAGCGCTGTACTAGCTTTACAATGCCTAACGTCGGGACTCGGGAACTTGAAATGTCAGCTCCAATCGTTAGCATTTTGACTACCATAAATAATGCTGACAGTACTATACCCAGGCTGGATCTTTCAAAAGAAGATTGGGTTGACTGTCATTTTCTCTTCGCTGTCATTTGCGCGTTCAAAACTTATTATGGATTCTGTACGGAACACAATTAAGTCGTAAGCTTTAAATTTTATTGTAAGTCTCATAATTTGTTATACATGGATGGAGGAGATAAATCCTAGATGGACACATGGTTATATGGCTATATTCTTGAAGCACGTATGCATTTGCATTTGCATTGGAGATGCTCTGTCATATATGTGCATATGCCTATCTGAAATGGGAACTATACCCTTGCGAGGCAAAAAAATAGAGATTTGTAAGTTCAAAATGTAAAATTAGATTAGATCAGATTAAGTTATAAAACGTAAGATTAAATTAGATTAAGTCCTTATCTAAGGATTCCATCTATTTAGGAATAAAAAAGAAAGAATTAATCTAATATTTCCTAATCTAAGTTTATCTCTCACTCCTAGTAGTCACCGATGATGATGGTGTTTATTCCGTCATGATTTCAGCACACGACACTCTCTAGTCAACTCCACAGCACCATATTCATGATCCAAGTTAAGAAAAAAACACCTAGGTAGTGTCCTCATGTGAACAAAGCCCATAGGGCTAACAAAGCTCCAGCTCTACATATCAAATACGGAGTAGGATTTAAAAATCGGGGACGATAAGGACAAAAATGTAGCTTTGCAGATTGTTTTGAAACTCTTACTATCTCTTTTTGTTGTTTGCCAAAGAAAATGACGGTCCAACTTTTTATAAGAAAGCTCACAAAGGATACTGCTTCTGATCGCTTCTCCGGGACTTTTTCTTTTTATTATCTCCGACATGTAATTTTAACCCTTACTTTTTGTAACTTTTACATCAAAACATAATAATGGAATTATATATTATGACAGTATATCTGATGAAAAATCCAGTCACAGAATTTTCACACAAGTTTAAACAATTTCAAATGTATGAGTGGCTGATGGCACGGGTTTAAAACATGAAGTTAAAATAAGTAGTACAGTATATGTCAAACATGAACCTTGATATTTTTTTAGTTAAAGAAGCGAGTCACAAAAATCTTGAAGGTGTAGGCCGGCAGTAGATGAGTATAAGACGGTAAACAAATTAAAATTAAACTGGACACCTGGGAAGAAAGAAGCCATTTTTCGTTTAGAAAGTCTCAATGGAACTCAAACCAATTATCTCTGTACAATCTAGGACTCTTACATTATTCCGTCACAATTTTCCCCTCATCTCCCGAGCTAAAAACCGCTCAATCCCGGACATCACTATACATAATACATGTGTCAGTGGATCGAAGGTGACAACCGGAAATGCCTTCTCTTTCGTGGTATTCACATCGGAAGATGAGAAAGAAAACCAAAAGAATATATAGGCCGGAGTGGAGGAAGAAAGAAGAGAGCTCTTCGAGCTCACTAATCCGATGCCTCCTCCACTATGCTGTCGAGCTGCGGCCGCCACACGCCCACCCGGCTGCCGCTCCGCCGCCTCCGCTGGCCGACGGAAGGCGCCGTCTTCTCGGACAGGACCTCTCTCAGGTAGTTGTCCTGCTCCACCGTGCTCGTGGCCGCCGAGCCGTCGCTCTTGTGATGGTTGCTCGGTCGCTTGCTCTTCTTGGAGCTCTGCCGGCTCTTTTTCCTCCTGTCTGCCGGCAGGGTCGCCGAGGGGATGAGGAAGTAGATGCGGCCGCGCTTGAGCTCGGAGTCCGGCGACACGATGACGAGCTTCTTGGTGGGGCACCCGGCTCCGGCGGAGGACCACGCGGTGGTGAGGATGTGGTTGGGGTGCGCGGCGAGGACTGCGCCGGCGGTGACTGGGCAGCTGAACTCGTCGACGTGGCCGCTGAGGTGGACGATGCGGACGACGTCGAGCGCGCCGCAGGGGAGCACGCAGGCCAGGCAGCACCGCAGGCTGTTGCCCATGCCGCAGTCGTCGTCGTCGTCAGCGGCGGCGGTGGTGCTCGATCGCTTCTTGATTGGTTGGTTGCTGTTTGTTTGCTTCCTTGTGACTTATGAGTTTGATGGGAGTGGCAAAGGCAGCTGTGCCTATATATAGCGCGCCAAATGGAGATGGGGCACCATCACAAATCATAGCTACATTTCTGGTTATTAAATAGAGAAGTGCTACATTTACACAGAAGTGTTACACACTTTGGGCTAGATGATATTGATATACACGTTCCTAACAGCATCTACAAGATATCTACTATAACTTCATATCTATATTAGTAATACTACCGGGATATGACCTCCGAGTACTCTATGATGAATTTTATCAGTTTAAATCAAGAGTAGGCCAAACCTAGCTTTAGACTCTGGTATGGGTCATAAAGATAGGTTCAATTCTGATAAGTATAATAGAGCCGTATCTAAAAACCGAACATCATAATCCGGTATAAGACGATATACTTATGCCGAGATCCTTGTAAATAAGAAATAGGACTGAGTTCAGTATGTAATCCCGGATATATAGAAACCGACTCTGGATAGTCTTATAATTATTGGGCCCACGCCCTTGATTATATTAAGGGGCGAGGCACCTCTCAGAGACATGCTTTTATGTTTTAATAGCTTTCATTGCTCATTGCACTGTAAAGCTTAGACAATCATCAATCCACCAAAACATAGGACGTAGGGCTATTATCTTTTGGAATGTCTGAACCTATATAAATCTTGGCTCTGTTCTTTACAGTCGACCATGGACTTAAGAGTGTTGCGCTTCTGTACCAATCTATTTTACCACCTTAGGTACTTCGTAGGTAGACTGATCGGCAATACACCGATAAATACAACAAGCATTTTTGCTCAACTATATCATGAATACTCGTAAAGGAAAACTGCATCTAGGCTGTAGGACAAAGAAAGGGAGCAATGCATCTGCATCATGTTCTCTGGGTCATGCAGGATTCGTTTTAAAGCTTTCTTTAGTGCTTTGCTTAACTGGATACGTGTTCTCTGCTTTCACATAGATTCCTTTGGAGGTATCTCTACTAAAATTTTCTCTACCAGTCCAAAAACCGAGATGGCAGTGTTAGATTAGTAAGCAAATAATTTGAAAATGCTGGGATATCAGGATGGTCGTGGTCTTCTGTTCTTATTCAGGAAGTTGCCACGAAAGAGCGGCCTGCAATGATCAGAACTAATAATTGTTGTCAATTATTTACAGTAATTAATCTTAGCTTAGTTTCATCACCATGTTTTATGTGAAATAAATTTAACTAACCATTATATGAAGTCATTGCTTTGAATCTTCTCTTCTCCTTACTGTGCAATAGATTGTAAATATGAACACCCTTGGGGTCTCCAACGGCATTGTCTCAAGATAACAACACTGAAACTCTTCTAGTGCTTAGAAATTTTAGGGAATTATGGCAGAAATCAATCGTCTCTTTCAAAATAAATTATCACCTAATCGTCTCTTTTCTCTCTCTTTTCATTCACTAATCATCTCTTCTTCTTCGGTGATTCTAACATAGAGTTAATTTTTTATGGAGCATATGAGAAACTGTTTCCTTCTCTCTTCCTCCTCAACTCTATTACCACATTATCTTTTTTACGCCACACACTAAAAATACTGTAAAAACTATTATAGTCATCATATTGGACTGACCTAAAGGGAGTCGGAAGTAGTTTTTACTAGTAGAGAAATGAAAAAAAAATCTCAAGCACCAACCAAATCGTTGTATCCACGATCCTGCGGAATACAGATCATAGGGGAAAAGTAGCTAGACTGAACTTATTTTTATCCGGACGGCATTGGGTTCTTGTATTATTAGAATATTAGGTCGAGCTGATCAAGCAGACAAACAAACCATTCCTGAACATTACTGCGGCGGAACAAGAACAGAGCTCGATAAACATATTACATTAACAGATGCATCAAAGTAGCAAACGCAACAGGGAATAATTCGAGACATACTACCTGTCACGCATGGAGAAATGACCAAGCGAAAAGATGTCACAATGAGATTCTCACGTTCCCCAGGTCGTAGGAAGCGTCGGGAAGATCGTAGGTAAGCCGGAAGCTGCCTTCCTGGACCCCCCAGCCGCTGCACCTGCACGGTGGCGGCACGGCATGGCGACCGACCGGCTGGGTGCAGTGGTGCACGCATATCCCCTCGCGAAACCGCCCAAATCCGCAGCAAACCCGGGAGCCGAGAGAGCTGTACTCCGCCGCTCCAACCAACCGCGCCACGCATGGCTCCGCGCGGCTGCTGCACGGGCAGGTCGCACAGGGCGTGCGTCCCAGGGCCGGGGTCTTCCGGCGGGGGAGCAGCCGGGATCCGTGGCAGAAGCCGCGTGTTGGACGCAGCGCGTCTCTGCCCGACGCCGGGTACGTACGCGAGGTTTGCTCACGGAATTCCGACCGCAATCTCGGCATCTCGCGTGATTGCGTCCGTCCCAACCGAGCCGGAACCCGTGCCACCCTGTCCGGGCCGTGCCAGCTGCGTTACTGCCAACTTTGTTCAGGTCGTGCCATCTACGTGCGGCTGCCTCCACGTCCAGAATCCAGATACGTACGTACGTACACGAGTGTGTATGAATACGAAGCCTTAACCCGCTGGCTAGTTGGTAATCCCTCGACCCTCGGTTCAAGCTGAATAATCTGGCCAATAAACTATCTGTTTGTTTGCATTTTTAACCAACAAACTATCAGGCCTAATGCTGTTGCCTGCCAGGACGGCGCGTGGCGAGGGCGATGGACTCATGGAGCGTTCACGTGCGACGAGCTGCAGGGAGCTCCCGCAGCTGGGGAGGAAGGAGCCAGGAAGCTTCATGGCCGCTGGGAGCTGGCAGTCTGGCACTGTATCGACCGCACCAGCCGTAACCGGCACCGACCGCCTCGGCATCCGCCCACCCGTCAGAAATACGAGTATAATTCAGAATTTCGGATCAAATCCGCCGTTTCCTCTCCCGGAGTACTAGAGAGTCCAACCAGACTCGGATCCATCGTCTTGGTCAGCTCGCCAGCCAGGCAGGCAGAGTGGCACTGTGGCAGGCAGGCAGAGGCGCGCGCTATTCTATCCGCGTCGCCCGGAGTAAACTGCTTGGGCCACGACGCGGCGTCTACCACATGTGGCAGAGGCACTGGCTGGTAGGGCAACCAACCAGGCCAGTGCCAGAACTCAGAAATGGGAGCACACCGTAGTTTGGCCCCGTCTGGCGCGCTGGCTACGCCGTGGCCCGTGGGTATGTCATGTGATGTGAGTACCAGCCTTACAAAACTCTCGCTCGTACAGTTGTACTGTACAGTACGTGGACTTTTGGAGTAAAGACATGTATATATATAATGTGTGGATCTATGCTTCTGTTCTTTCATTTGTGCTGGTAGGCTCGATTTAGATATGATTTTCGGTGGTCCAGAGATCGGTGGTGATGCGTCTTCTCGTCGTTTTAATTTATACGTACAAATTAAAAAATCAATCTAAATGATTTTGTTATCCTCGTTTATTCTATTTAGAAAAGGTGGCTCATTCATTTATAAGATGCGTATCACTTACTTATAAAAAAATTAAAAATTAAAAATGTCTATAAGTTCTAAAACAACTTATATTTAGAAAACAATTAAAAATATTAAAATATCTTACATAAGAAATCAAGACACATATTTAGGTTCTTAAAAAATATGAATTTTTCCAAATTTCTTTTGAGGTGAATATTGTTGTGTTGGATGACTGAGAATCGAGAACTGGATTCGCGTCGCAACGGCCGTGGGCAAGTGCACGTGCCCTTGTTTGATTTTTGCCCTATTGGAGTTTGGCATATTGAGTATTGACAGATAAGCCCGCTGGATACCTGAAGTGTTGAAGCGTGCACTCCTGCAATGTATTTGAATCTTGGATGAACAGGCAGAACCTATGCGCTAGACATCCACTTGTCACAACTCACAAGTCACAAGTAAGGAGCCATGAGGTTGAGGTATTGAGCACAACGTGTTGTTATTAGGTGTATTTGGTTGCTTAAACCACCCCCATCTAGTATTTTTTGATGCAGCTTCAAAGTAATGTCTATTTAGTTGACTGTATCGTACAAAATCATCTTAGATAAATTGGTTTAAATTATTATTCCTCTTAGACGCTGAACTGTTTCGTGCAGCAAAAACGATCTAATGGCACCGACTATGGGAGCACTGCATGATATCACAAATTCACAACAGTATGCGAAGAAAATCTACGTGGTTGCAGAAGTGCTTGCAAGAAAAACAACTCGCAAGGAATGGATGAGAAACATTAATTAGTGGGCAACAGGGGAATGAAGAAGAAATACCCTTTGAAGTTGGATCCATCTGGCTCAATGAGTAAGCCTCACAGTTGCCAATCCTCAAGAGAACATTGGTTTCAGAATGAGTAAATAGGAAGTATTTAGAGTGAACTCCTTTGTGTAATTGGTGGTACTTGTTTCAAAATTGATTAGTTTCCTCCATCGATGTACAAACAACGTGCAACCTCTGGAAGGGTGTAAAATGGCCTCTGACTATAAGATTGGGAAACAAAAATATCGTTGATCTTCGATCTGCCGTATGAAGACTTTTTCGTGTACATGCCTGTACAGTATGAGGTGTGTCAAAACCACAAGAAGCTGCTCCTTGTGTTGGATGGCCACAATCAAATAGGCCGAGGAGTCATTGGCTATGTACGGTTACTTGATTGGCTGTTGCTGTCATCCACATTCTGTACCTCTGTTGTGCCACATTCTAACAGCGGCATGTCAGGTGAGTTTGAAATCTCTGGTGATGGTAGCTCTTTCTTACTAGTTTGCAAGCCTGTAGACCGTGCAAGATCAATCCATTGCTGCATCGATCAAACATCATTGTCAGAAAAGTAACATAGCTTGCAAGATTACTAACTTTTGTAATATGTACGAAGTTGGAGAACAGTGATCAACATTATCAATGTAAGCTTTTCGTTAGTGCTTATGAAGGTATTTAATAAACGTTCTATCAAACAAAGAACTTCATTAAGGACTAATGTAGTATTATACTCTAGTGAATGGTGACAATTTCCCTCTTCATTTCTAATAGTCAAATTCCCTGCACAATTGTGTTATTACTACTTATTAGATACAAAGACATGCTTGTATTTGAGAATTCTTATTGCTGAAAATATAACTGTAGCAGCTCTAATATATAACCAGTCTGAGGATGTGCCTTAACTATGAAAAAACTATGGAGGTAAAAATTGAAGAAACATCATACCTGTGTTCCCCAGTATGAATTAATTGTCCGTGAAACAAAGGATAGCAGGTTAGCAAGAAGTGGCTGATTATAGTGAGCCATGAGATACTCTCCTAGCCGATGCTCCACCAGACCAGCAATGACCTTAATATATTTACAGGAAAGGTTAGAAACCATTGTAAAAAATGGAAGGGGTAATGATAAGTTGGCTTTATTTTCATGATGAATTATTCGACAAACTAATTCATTGGTGATGTATTAATAGTGTTAGAATAAGCGCCATGGGCCTAGCGCCCAAGCCTATTCAGCTGGGCTACCTCTAGAGATTATGGAAGATGATCTTTGGTTAGGCAAGGATCTCCTTTGATTGGGTGTTTCTATAAACCCTTGGGTGTTTTAAGGATCTCCTTTGATTGGGTGTTTCTATAAACCCTTCCTGATCCTTGCCTATATATACTGTACTCCCTGTACCCATATTAATCAATCACATATTCCCGAGTCCTATTCGCTTTCAAATAGCATATGAGCTGCACTAGCAAAGTTGCAAGGGCCACCAGTAAAATTATACAGAGATCACAGTGAACTACCTGATATCGCAGATTTGCTGATGTTCCAAGGAAGCAACTATAAACAGCCGCTGATTTCCAGATAGGGGATCTTTTGCGCCCTATTTCAATATTTGCAGAAGGTCTCAAAACTTGGCGAGCACCATACAAAACATCTGAAGCAACTCCAGCTCCAATACTAGAAATGAATCCAACACCAGCAAGTTTAATACCACCCATCAACACCGAGGCAAACCTCTGGTTCATGTTCCAATTCTGCCCTATAATACCCTTTTGAAATGCATTATCTGGAAGTGATCCTAAAAGTCCTTTGATAAGCTCCAAGCTCTCACCAGAACCATCATCGGCAAAAGATAAAATTGAAATAGTAGGAGCAGGAAGCCACACTGTAAAGAAGTCAACAACAGAACCTCTAATTGTATCAGTAAGGACATAGTCGATCTCTTCGAGAAATCTTCCTTTCCGTTTTTCGTACTGCGCTATGAGAGTGGTAGTAATTGATATACCCTCTTCAATAGCCAGTCTATGCAGGAATTTGGGATCTGCTAGTAATCTTTCACGGAAACCCTGCATAAAATGATTAGTTACGATGATGTAACCATGGAACAGCCATCCTATCAATATATCATCAATTAACATTTTTCTGATAATTAAGGAAAGCATATACTTCAAAGAGTAGTATTCAGTCAACCGCTAAAATGCATAAATAGGAAACTAGAGTACAAGGGAAAATAGCAAAAGATAAATAGTGCAAGATATGCGTACTTGGAATCGGTGAATCAGTTCAGCCACAACAGGATATTTTTCAAGGTCAAAAAAGTTCTGCAATATCTCTGGAGAAACCACACCAAGATCTATTCCTTTCTGAAGATCCTGTCATAATTCAAAGCAGAAAGTAGCATTACCTCCTAGATAAGAAAAATGTTGTATTAGGAAACAGGAACTGCTTGATTGTAGCAAGATCATTTACACTATTTACTCTTTGTGTCTGATGAAAAACAATTACAGCCTCATCATCAGATATATAGTTTCTCTGCTAATGGTTGTAATTTGCCTTTATACTAACGCCTCTATTGAGTCTATTCACAACATTTACAATTAGTAGGTCATGTAACATATCAGAGCATACTAGAAATATTGAGCAATAGCAAGTGATACCTGGGGTAAGGCCTCACGCCTCCTACCAGCAGCATTCATAACTCTAGCAATTTCTGCACGATCAAAGCAATTTCGACTGCATGGCTTGGCAGCAGAATACCACAAAAAATCAGCTACAGGGATTTCACCTTCTCTCCTTATACCTTGCCTCTCAGGATCAAGAAGTATTACAACTTGTTTTTTCTTTTGCATCTTTTTAGATATTCTGGCAGGAACTCCAATTCCACGTGAACCATATATAACATGGCTTGAACCGGTTACAACAACAAGCATCCCTGAAGGATTTCCATTAGTAATTTCTTTCATTATTGTTTGGGACATGGTATAATCATCAACTACTCTTGCCTGTGCAGACAGATACGAGCTTGGGCCAAATGGAGAGCCATGAGTTGATGAAATCTTGTCTATTAATGATCGGCCTGAGATGGATGTAAAACCAGAAATGAAGCCTGAGCCAACTGGAGGAGCATACAACTTTTTTTGTGCTTTTGAAAGGCCTCTAATTCCTTCTGCTTGGACAGTTCTTGCCACCTAGCAGGAAATGGACTATATAATTTTCACCAAATAATGTAAAGAAAAGAAAATTAAGCTATATATTGAACATATTGCATGTCGGATTGTCAGACCATTTTCTTGGACATCAGACAAAAAGAAGTGCACATAATAGGTGTTATTTTCTTGGACATGGGGCAAAATAAGGGTGTAGAATAGTTTGTATTCAGCAAGTAAAAGGACTGGATAAGGATAGCTACACAATACAAGAAAAAATTGTCAGTTGGAATAATGGAATAGTGTAATAAATATCAAATGGCTAAATTACCACTCATCTAGAAATTAAGAATTATTAATGAGCAAGATTGTGATCACAATACTCCTGAGCAGATCACATGCAATCTTTGATGGACAATGTAATATATATAGATTACCTCAAGTGGAGTTCCACAGGCAACAAGCTTGACTCTATTATCACGACAGTAGTTCAAAAGAGGTTCATACTCCTGCCAGCGCTCTGGTGCCCAGTGAGATGTGTACGACCTTAAACTGTTTCCATCAATTCTGAGCAAATAATAGACTTGTTAGAATATCATCAAGAAGGTTAGTGTATTGGAAATTTGAAAGGCCTAAAACTGCACTTGGTATTATCATAATCAGCACACGGACCCTAAATTGAGATCAGTTTGTGCTGGAACCTTCATGGTCATCATGCTGGTAGTCTAGTAGGTCGTGCAGGATAATTGTAGAAAACCCTAATAGGTGGTCTGGTCGGAACATCTACATTTCGAACATTTGATTGGTGGCGTTGTTGCAACATAATTTTACCTTTCTACAATTTACTACAGCTTAAGTAATCTCACAGACACAGCTCAACATCGATCAAAATGAAACTACAGCATGACAGGTATTAACTGCACTTGAATTTGAGACATGGATGACTAAATATCTAAACCCAAAGCTACAGACTAATCACAGCAAGTAAACCGGTAAAATTGGTTCCCTCAGCCAAAAGGACAGTAACAACCTCCCATCCATGAACCGGTTCAGCTGCTCCTGGAGGTTGCAGGGGAAGGCTTCTAGCGCAAGCGAGATGTTCCTCCCGGCCTCAGCGCATTGTGCCGCTAGCTTCCTCACAATCTCGAGCTCGAGCACCCTGTCGTCGCGGTCGGGCACGAGTTCGGCCTCGCCGAGGTACACCACCCGCGCAGCCATCAACTTCTCCCATACCCTCCGCCGCGCGTCCTTCCCCACGGCCTGCGGCTCCCCGATGACCGTTGCGTCGTACATCCTCGAAAGCGCCTCCGCTTCGGGCTCTCCCGCCGCGGGCGGAACCGGGGCCGGAGCGGGTGGCGGGGCCGGCTTCTCATCTTCCGCGGCGGAGGCGGCGATCGGGAGGGACTGCAACACGGTGGAGGCCACGGCAAGGGAGGGTACGAGGAGCAGGAAGTCGCGGCGGGAGGCGGCGGCGACGCAGAGGCTGCCGCGGGAGGAGGAGGCCGGAGCGAGAAGCGGCTTTGCTGGGAGAAGGGGTATGAACCTGAAGGCGGCAGCTGGGTTTCGGGAGGGCGCGTGGGGCAGCATTCTCCCCAGGCGGAGGCGACACCGGAGACGCGACCCCTATGCGCCGGCGGCGAGGGGAAATGGAGGGTGTCCAGAGATGAAGCAGCTTGCGCCTCGTCGCTGGCGCGAGGGAACACACCCTTTCACTTCGCTCCGTGCGTCGGATGAGCCCTTCACTTTTATCATAAATTTTTTTATTTCTATTCTTTATATATAATTGATTATTACAAGTTTAATTACCTTCATACTCTTTAACTACTGCTTAACTATCACTTTAAATTACTGCTTTCTTATTAATAAGAAATAATTTATTTTTTATTCTCACCACTAATTTATTAATTTTAAATTTGTTTGTTAGAGTGAGTATTAATTTGGATAAGCTAACAGAGACACGAGATTTTTCACCTCCTAAAATGGCACCGTGTTGCAAGAGTGATTTATTGGATCGCAATTTTTCACAGAAAAAAGGAACGAGTGGAATAGGGTGCTGCAGAAGCTACGCCGGAGTTGAAATCTAGATTTCGGGGGAATTTCTTGTGGCCAAAGTCGGGCTACTTTTCATGGTGGAGCTGGAATGCTGGATTGGTATCGGTCGCTCTACTTTCCTCTCCCCGTGGAGGGGTTCTGAACTTATGTACATGCCATTCTGCGGAGCAAACTGTACACAGTGCACACAGAAAAGCCGAGAAGAAAACTTCGTCGCACTACAGGTTCGCAACCGTTAGCAGAGGCTGACAAAATGATACTTACGTGTA
>KE372043.1:67187-94508 GCA_000418225.1 Zizania latifolia
GACGGTAAAACTGCTGGAACTGTATTTTTGTTTCTCGTGACAACAAATGTGCGCATCTTGCTTGCCGCCGCCTGGCAACATTTCCAAACACTTCTTCAAACAAATCCAGTCAGTAGCTGCAGCTCCAACAAATCCAGTCAATAGCTGCAACAATTTTTTTCCTGTTTTTAACACCTGGCCTATTTTCATCCATACACTACTTGGACGACAGGAGGACGCCTAACATTTATCAGATACTAAGCTAAGAGCAGATGCACCAACTGTATCTGCAGAATTGCGCTCATACTTGGACGACAGGAGGACGCCTCATCCAACCCTGAATAAAATAAGGTGCAGACTTCAGGTATACCATTTCAGCATTTCTCTGCAACCTCCAAAGTCCAAATCTGCTATTCTGCTCTGCCAAAAAAAAAAAAAAGAAGAACTCCTCTGGCATGGGCAGAGACAACGGCAACTGTCATCCAGTGATGATCTCACTAATGATTGTAAGTCAAACTATATGTCCGAAATTCTTCTCCGATAGGTTGTAGCCTTGGGAGAGTGGATCGGAGTTGGTCGTTTTGGCTTGCCCATTTTGCTGTTCTCACCTGCCCCTTCCTAACACAAAGAAGACGAGTCACCAAGATAGATATTCTGACGCATTGCAGGGTGGTCGTGGAAGGCGCGGGCGCGCCAAGACAGCGACCTAACCGACCGACCACGGCAGAATGCAAAGGTCTCTAAAGTTGAAGCCTGTTGCTTTTCTAGTGTCATTGTTCTGACTTCACTCAGAGCTCAGTGTCGATGTCAACGGCAGAAACGAGAGCATTTCACCACCATTTTTCCTCAGTTGAAAACCCCAGCAGCGAGGAAGCACTTCGTTGTTTCATAGTTGATGTCAATCTCCTGGAGGAGTCCGTGCATATGGTTGGGTTGTGCGTGTAACAGGCTTAGCTTAGAAGTTCATTTCACAGAAACAATAAGGTTTGGAAGATCTGTTATTGTCAGGAGATCGATTTGGAAGATTTGTTATTGTCAGGAGATCGATTTGGAAGATTTGTTGGAACAAATATTGGCACTTGATGTTAAGGTCATTACAATAGGACTTCAATCAGATTATATTGTGGACAGACAAAAAGCTCACAGTCACGGGGCAGGAACGAACGATAGAAAATGTTGCAGTTAACTCCTAACCATTATATTTCCAGTCTAAGTTTCCTTTCTCCACAAGTTTTAGCAAAAATGCATTGACGTGAACAGGGACGTGTATATGTATTTCTCCCTAGCTAGCTATTGACAGCGGCAGACTAACTGAACACGAGAGGGATAGTCGACGAACACTCTCGGTTTCGTCCCAAATTGGATGTGCAAAAAAGATAAGTAGGAGGAAATCATAATCCAGAACAGTAGGCTGCAAAGCACTAATCCATATTAAGTTGCATGGAATAGTTGCTTCTAAGATCATGGAATTGACAGATTAACGGGGCGAAGCTTCCCTTTCGGTTGTGTCAGATCGAAAATATACTGGTTTTCAGTTGAACAGAGGGGAATTTTTGTTTTCAGACTCGAAGCAGAGGTAAGTGGGCATTGTATAGCCTAACGAAGTAATGAGATGCATGGCAACAAAAAAGCAATGTACAAACACAACTTTATGAGTTGGCGTGTGAAGAAAGTACTTAGCTTGGTCTGTGAAACCGAGGGAGCCAACGGGAGCAGGCCAGTGGGTGCACCAAACCATCTGCATAGTTGAACACACGAACTCGATCAGAGCATGCATGCATGCATTTGTATGGCGGCGAACTTTTCCTCCTCCATGCAAGAATCAAAACCAAACCTAACCTACCAACCATGGAACTATGGAAGCAACGTGCATGACGAACACACAAGAACCCTGTCCTTTGTGACGCTATATATACCGTGCCCTCACAGCGGGAGCCTCTCATCGCTGTGGTTCTGACATCTTCAGGCAAAAGGTAGCAAAGCTAGCTAGCTACTGTGCCTCGTTCGATCTGTGAGCGGACACAAACGCCGGCACACGGCATGGCGTCGTTGTCGTCGTCGTCCCGGCTGCTCTTCCTCCTCGCGTGCAGCAGCTGCCTCGTGTTCGCGCTGCTCGCCGGCGCCGAAGTGCACCACCATGAGTTCGTTGTATGTGTGGCGCCTCTCTACTCTGTCATCCTAGCTTACACTCTGCCGGTATGCATTTCTGTATGTGTAATGTATTGGCACTGCTTTTGTGGCACGGCGATCATGATGGATTCAAGGTCCAAGAGACGCCGGTGAAGAGGCTGTGCAAGACGCACAACGTGATCACGGCGAACGGGCAGCTGCCGGGGCCGACGCTGGAGGTCCGGGAGGGCGACACCCTGGTGATCAACGTCGTCAACCAGGCGCAGCACAACGTCACCATCCACTGGTACGTGTCACACAGCACAGCTAGCTAAGCTAGCAACCAAACAGTCTCTCCAATGCTTTGCTTGCGCGACCTGGTGGTCGCCTCGCCGACGTACGGTGAACGCGCGCATGGTGTGCAGGCACGGCATCCGGCAGTTCAGGACGGGGTGGGCGGACGGGCCGGAGTTCGTGACGCAGTGCCCGATCAAGCCGGGGGGCAGCTACAGGTACAAGTTCACCGTCGAGGGGCAGGAGGGCACGCTGTGGTGGCACGCGCACAGCTCCTGGCTCCGTGCCACGGTCTACGGCGCGCTCATCATCCGCCCCAGGGAGAACAAGAACTACCCCTTCGACAAGCCCGCGCGGGAAGTCCCCGTCCTGCTCGGTCCGTCTCGATCTTGTCGTTTCAAATTCTGATTTCTGAATGAAATTGGACTGAACTGGCACTGAAAATTGATGTTGACGATATGGACAGGGGAATGGTGGGACGCGGATCCGATCAAAGTCATCCAGGAGGCTCAGAGGACCGGCGGGGGGCCGAACATCTCCGACGCTTACACCATCAACGGCCAGCCCGGTGATCTCTACAACTGCTCCAAGCAAGGTAGAAAAAACTCACTCTAGCTAGTGTGCGTATCCTACGGGCGTATTGTGTACATAGATGCCGAATTCACAGAGACACGTCACACGAGGCTCCAGCCAGAAGCCCAGAAGCTTAAAATTTTGTGTCTTGGTTGGCATGCAGAGACGACGGCTATCCCGGTGAAGGCCGGCGAGACGGCGCTGCTGCGGTTCATCAACGCCGCACTCAACCAAGAGCTCTTCGTCTCCATCGCGCAGCACAAGATGACCGTGGTCGGCGTCGACGCGTCCTACACCAAGCCCTTCACCACCTCGGTGCTCATGATCGCGCCGGGCCAGACCACCGACGTCCTCGTCACCATGGACCAGGCGCCCACCCGGTACTACATCGCCGCGCGCGCCTACGACACCGCGCAGGGCGTGGCCTTCGACAACACCACCACCACGGCCGTCATCGAGTACGACTGCGGCTGCGGCACCGACTTCGGCCCCTCAATCCCGCCGGCGTTCCCGGTCCTCCCGGCGTTCAACGACACCGCCACCGCCACCGCCTTCGCCGCGGGCATCAAGAGCCCCCGGGAAGTCAAGGTCCCCGAGCCCGTCGACGAGAACCTCTTCTTCACCGTCGGTCTCGGCCTGTTCAACTGCAAGCCGGGGCAGCAATGCGCGGGGCCGAACAACACCCGGTTCACTGCCAGCATGAACAACATCTCCTTCGTCTTCCCGCAGACCACCTCCCTCCTCAACGCGCACTACTACGGCATCCCCGGCGTGTTCACCACCGACTTCCCGGCGTACCCGCCGGTGCAATTCGACTACACGGCGCAGAACGTCCCCCGCGGCCTGTGGCAGCCGGCCCCGGCGACGAAGCTGTACAAGCTCAGGTTCGGCTCCGTGGTGCAGATCGTCCTGCAGGACACCAGCATCGTCACGGCGGAGAACCACCCCATCCACATCCACGGCTACGACTTCCACATCCTCGCCGAGGGCTTCGGTAACTTCGACCCCAAGAAGGACGCCGAGAAGTTCAACCTCGCCGACCCGCCGCAGCGGAACACGGTGGCAGTGCCCGTCAACGGCTGGGTTGCCATCCGCTTCGTCGCCGACAACCCTGGGGTGTGGCTCATGCACTGCCATCTCGACGTGCACATAGGCTGGGGCCTGGCAATGGCGTTCCTGGTGGAGGATGGATATGGCGAACTGGAGAAACTGGAGACGCCTCCTGCGGATCTTCCAGTGTGCTAGTGATCAGCAGATGATACTGCATTAAGAATACGATGGCCTATTCACATTGTATTCTAAATCGATGTTTTTTAGCTGATTTTTCATCTTGGTTTGGACTTTCCACTGTAACTAAAGAATTTTTCAGTGATTTTCTGAATATTATTTGGGAATAAATCCTTTTTGTAGCAAGTGTTACTGAAATTACCTTTTTATTTTTGAGAATGTACAACAGCATATAGAATGATCAGTGACTGGTCAGCATTTCATTTCTGCCAATTATGAGCTACGGATAAGCTACTCAATAATAGTACAAAACATGAGTGCACAAGTCAGATAGCAATATGCAAAGTTTCTTCTGGTAGTAGAATAGTAGTTCACAAGCTGCACCTTTCCTAACTAACATATACAACTAAGAGAATAACCGAGAAAAAATCTCAGCAAATGGTCAACTCTTAAGAAAATTCAATACCGGCCATTAGCCAATTCCTGGAACTGGAAGGCTGGAAAGTAAAGAACTGGAAGACCGATGTGACAGAAAAAAGTTGAGTTAACTCATTTTCTTCAACACAGATGCAAACTTCCATAGAGAGGCAATGACAAGTGGTCAACACAACATCTGACTCTCGTGAATATATACAGGTGCTGTACTAGCTTCCAATTTACAAGCTGACTAATTGTCACACAGGTCCAATAAAAGTAGTCAAACAAGGTGTTGAACAAGCAATCTAAGCTAAATTGAATAACCATCTATACCATGATCCAAGATTCTAAGGCAGTTCAAACAGGCAAGAAGTATGAAAACACCTTCACAGGTTAGTCGTTTAATACAGTGACATCTTGTGAGATAGTTATGCAAGGATATATTTGCGCAAAACTTCCAGGGACTCAAAACATCATCAAACAGTCAAGGTTTAATCATTGATCTCCAGAAGAACAGTGTGGGCATGAAGCGATCAAAATATCTATGATCTTGAGAATGTATCAAGAGGTATCACACTTTTTTGAGTGTTAATTTATTATGATAGCACAACACCCAAAAGTTACTACTATACAGTAATACCTACTCAAGGGCCATAAAAGGCCACTTTAAAAAATTCATCATGATATATTTACAGCAAAATCTTTCATTGCAATCTACCAATCTTTTGGGCTGCAAGTCACTAAGGATGCGTTTGATTGGAGGGATGATGGGATGTTAGTTACCATCTTATCCTAAATGGTAACTATCATCCTATTCCATACACTCTTGTTCCTCCAACCAAACACCTTAAGTTATCCAAGAAGGTTTAACATATTGACCAATGCAAGGAAACTGTAAGATTCTACATCGTACATGTAACATAATCGGAATACCTTAACTTTGTGTAACTACTCCAATGCTGAAGGCATTGACTCTGTAGTAAACAAATGTGTTAACTATTAAGTTCTGGACACACTTCTAAACAAGACAACAAACCCATAGTACCATACTTAACATAACAGACCTATAGTACCCAGGCACCCAGCACCAGCAGTAAAGCATTGCAGATAATCAGATATACAGCTTTGCTGTGTTAATGTGTACTAAAACAATTATATCTAGCACTAGCAGTCTAGCACCCCAACATAAGCATGACATGAAAAGAAAATATTACACCACAACACCAAAATATTCAGATAAGGCAATGAATGTAAATAAGCAGATCAAATGCTCCAAACTGCACAGTAAACAATCGAAGGACCATAAAACTACTCATGGTTTCGGTGTTTAAATTTTTTGAAAGAGCACTGTGATACATGTTAACATTTGACAACTCTTACCAGTAACCACTCCGGTATAAAACTAAGTGAAGGACAAATCTCGCAGATCTTTGCATAATTTGAACGACATATTAGATGCAAAATCTGATCTGCATGTCCATAACTACTCGCAATTAAGTACAATTGGAGTGAGAAACAATTAGCTACATCTGACGAACCAGATCCATAGCAATTCTTACTCATAATAAACTCCACGAGCCGAAGAACACTACCAGATCTTGTGCCGCATCAAACCCCAGATCCGGGAGACGCGAGGAAGGAGAGCAGCCTGTTGGTGGTGTTGCCATTGGACCCAGAGCTCGGGTCGTCAAGGAAGAGGTCCTCAGGCACGCGGAAGGCGCCGTGCACGGCGACGATCGCGCCGCCGACGAGCAGGCCGGAGATGATGAGCGACGCCACGGAGGTCAGGAAGAAGGATAGCACGGACGCGACGACGAGGCCAAGCAGCGTCTCACGGTCGGTGAAGGTGCGGCCGAAGAGCACGACGGGCTGGTCGGGGGCGCGGAAGACGTAGAGTACGCACCAGGCGCCGAGGATGGCGACGAGGACGAGGAGGGAGAAGGGGTGCGCCAGGAGCGAGGCCGCGAGGGAGAATGCCACCACAGCGGCGTAGTTGACGCGGAAGTACCCGATGTTGCGGCGCAGCCGGGAGGTGGCCTCGGAGAGTGAGTCCGGCTTCGAGATGGCCGACCGGTCGACCAGCTCAGTCCACGGGCGGCGGTCCGCGAGCGACCTCCGCGCCGTGTCGTTTAGCCGGCCGAGGAAGAGCCGGAAGGCCGGAGCGGCGAGCGACGCGTCGGAGAGCGCGCCGCCAGAGGACGGCGCGGAGCCGGCGGCCGCGGGGTTGGTCACGGGGAGCAGCGGCTGTGGCGTCGGTGCGGAGGCCATGGCGCTTGTTCTGGCCGAATCGATTGGGGGTGAGCCCACTTTTATGCCCACCGATAGGTGGATGAGTGGATCTATGCCCGTCTCCACTCTCCACCTCGTTCACAGTGGGCTCGGGGCTAACTTCGGACCCACGCGTCAGCCTCCCTTTCCGTTGTTTAAGTTTTAACTCGTAATTAGAACCCGACTTAACATTTTTTTCTGAGTGGGCCGAGACCTAACAGCAATTTGGGCCCCTCATATTCCTCGGTGGACCATACAGATGGACGGGCCCAAATGTCACCACGGCGAATATTGAGCTTACTTCTTGTCCCTCTATTACAGGCCGTACACATCACGGCCCATGTCAGCCCACCATGGTAGCCAGAGTAACGTGGGCTGTCTTGGCCCGCTATCTGTGCGAGAACCAGGCTAAACTCTGCTGGTCCAATAGCACTAGGCTTAAGGCCCAACTCGCTAGGTCCAATCGGCCTACAAAAAATAAAATATGGATCGCAACTAGTAGCGATCCAAACGAAGATGGGCCTAATTCGGTCTCGCTATCGTATAGTACAAATCATGAGCGAACCTCGGCTTTCGCGTCAATCACGCAAGCCCGGGCCCCGGTACCTTTCCGTAACGTCGCAAAAAATGTGTGGACCCACCCGTCAGTGATATATTAAACCTCACCTGCTACTCACCGGCTACCGCTGTCTGCAATTATGCTTTCTCCCCCCACCCTAAACCCTAAACCTCCCACCAGTGTCCCGCCCGGTTTTTTACTTGCTGCATGCAGCCCACCATGACTCCACGGCTTCATCTGACCGTCCATGCGACCGACCACGGCTCACATCCACCGGTCGCCGGGATTTACCACGCCGGCGGTATAGATGGCCAAACGGGCCGCCCAGCACGGCCTGGCCCGGGCCCGTCAAAGCACGGCCCGTTTATTGACGGGCTGGCTCGGCACGGTTACGTAGCGGGCCGTGCCGTGCCCGCCAGTGGGCCGGACAGCGAGCCCAGACACGGCACGGAGAAGATTTAGCCGTACCGGGCCGGCCCGTTAAGCTAATCGGGCCGTGCCTTCCCGTCTAACAGCGAAATTTTTTTTCCAGCCAGGCGCCCAACTGGTTATTGTTTTTCGCGCCGCGTCGCCTAGTTATCCGCAGTGACCAGCGCTAGTCGCCTCGTTCTCCACACTTCCGCAGTCTAGCGCATGCATGGCCCCACAAGAACGCACGGCACTGGCCAGGTTCTTCGTGCAGTCGCAGTGGGCCCCACGCTTGGGCAGTGGCGCAGTTAATGGCCAAACGAGAGAAAGGCGTGGGCAGCCAGGTTCTCTGGCTCTCTGCACGAAGTGGCAGCCTGCAGCATGCAGTGGACCCCATGCGTGGGCTTGTGCGGCTAATTAGCACATCTTTTGAGCTTTGATCGATGTGAATGGAACTAATAAATGTGATTAGTGAACACTAATTAACGGGCTAACCGGGCCTAGCCGTTAAACGGGCCGTGCCCGGGTCGGCCCATCGTGCCGGGGTAGCGGCCCAAGCACGGCAAGAAGCTCCGTGCCAGGCCGGCCCGGGCCCGTTTAGTAACGGGCCGTGCCGTGCTTAGGCCGGGCCAAAAAACCGTGCCTCGGGCCGGCCCAACGGGCTCGGGCCGTTTGGCCATCTATAGCCGGCGGCACGGTAAGTTCCAGAACCAACGTTGCGATTTACCACGGCGCCACTCCAGGGAGCGGACTGTCCTTGCTTTGTCGTTGTCCGCCAGAGTGGGGCACCCCCCGCAACTACTCGAAGGAGCTCCGCCTCCGCGGCCGCACCCGCACGCCGTGAGCCAAACCCTAGCCGGAACCACGCCCCAGGCCGCCGGGAGTTGTGGGAGGTTTTCTGGAGGCGGGTTCCTGCGGAAGCGGATGGCGGAGGACGGCGAGGAGAAGCTGCTCGCCGCGGTGCAGCACATCGTCAAGACCCTGGGACGCACTGACACGATGACGGAGGATATACTGAAGGTTTTCTCCAACTACGACGGCCGCCTCTCGCTGGACAAGCTCTACGCCACGCGGGCCGCGGCGGCGGTGGCGGCGGTTGCGGCGGCTGGAGGGGGTGCTGGGGAGCACTCGGTGCCGGCGTCGCCGCCGATGCTGCCCCCTCCCGCGGTGCCCTCGGCCGCAGCGGCGATGCCGGCAGTGACGTCGCTCGAGCGGACCGTCCGCACGCTAGACCGGCAGATCTCGCAGTTCGTGACGATGGATAGGCTGATTTGGGCCGACTCGGTGGACTCGGACGCGTTTCTGGAGGCGGTGGACGACCTAATCGGCACCGTCCAGGAGCTGGACGCGGCCGGGACCAACCGCGGGCTACTCGACCGCGCCGATGAGCTGCTGAGCCGGTGCATGGCTCGGCTGGAGGATGAATTCCGGGCGCTCATAGAGCGCCCCGACGACGTGGCCCCGGTCGCGCCCGGCGGGTTCGCGTCTGATGAGAGCGAGGAAGAGGACTACGACGCGGACGACGGCTACGGCGATGAGCCAATCCCAATTGCCAAGCCGGTCTCGGACTTCGACGTGGTCATCGACGCCCTCCCTCCGGGATCGGTCTCCGACGTGCACCAGATTGCGCGGCGGATGGTGGACGCTGGCTTCGGCCGCGAGTGCGCCGAGGCGTACGCGGCCGCGCGCCGCGGATTCATCGACGAGAGCGTCGCGCGCCTTGGCATCCGTTCCCGGACTGTCGACGAGGTTCATTCCTTGCCCTGGGAGGAGCTCGAGTTCGACATTGCCCGATGGATCCCGGCTTTTAAGATGGTGTTCCGCATCTTGATTCCCAGCGAGCGCCGCCTCTGCGACCGTGTCTTTGACGGCCTTGCCCCTTATGGCGACCTCGCCTTTGTTGCTGCAGTTCGCACCCAGGCGCTGCAGCTTATCTCCTTTGGCGACGCAGTTTCTGCTGCTAGCCGTGCTCCAGAGCGTCTCTTCCGTGTCATTGACATGTATGAGGCCGTGCGCGACCTCCTTCCTGACCTCGACCCTGTCTTTTCTGATCCCTACTCTGCAGCACTTCGTGCTGAGGTCTCTGCTGTGTGCAGTACCCTCGGTTCCTCTATCAAAGGTATATTCATGGAATTGGAAAATCTCATTCGCCGTGATCCTGCCCGTGTTTCTGTTCCCGGTGGTGGCATACATCCAATCACCCGATATGTGATGAACTATCTCCGTGCTGCATGTGGATCAAGACAGACACTGGAAGAGGTAATGGAAGGTGACTTAGGTGCTGTTGGCGGAGCATCTATTGCTGTTGATCCTGATCGTCCCACTTCATCACTTGCGGTGCACATTGCGTGGATCATGGATGTTCTTCACAAGAATTTGGAGACCAAATCTAAGATATATAGAGATCCACCACTTGCATCCATCTTCTTGATGAATAATGGAAAGTACATTATTCACAAGGTGAATGATAGTGAGCTTGGGATTTTGCTTGGTGACGAGTGGATGAAGCAGATGATGAGTAGAGTGCGCCGGTGGAGTCTGGACTACCAGCGTGGGGCTTGGGCGAAGGTCTTGTCAGTGTTGCAGACAGGCGGTCCTGGCATTGGTAGTCTCCCTGCAAAGGCCTTGCTGCAAAAACTGCGGATGTTCAATGGCTACTTGGAGGAGATCTGTGCGATCCAGTCAGAATGGGTGATTGTAGATGAGCAGCTGCGTGAGGATGTTAGGGCAGCAATAACAGATTCTGTGAAGCCTGCATATACAGGCTTAGTTTCGAGGTTGAAATCATCTCCTGAAGCTGCACAGGATTTGTTCATCAAGCATACCCCAGAAGATGTTGAGGCACAGATCCAGCACTTGTTTGAAGGAGTGTCCAAGTGACTATTAATTTATTAGTAGTTGATTATAGTAAACTATGCTTCTATAGCTGTGATTTGGGGGCCATCAGTACAACTATGGTGGATATCTGAACACTGGTGATAGTGACATTCTGCCACTCTGTGCTTGATGGTGTTGTGCAATAGGGTTCAACTTTATCTTAGATGAGAAAATCACGGGATTCTTCAGCTTTGTAAATTACTGTAGCTGTTTCCATTTAGTTATAAATTGGTAATGGTAATCTAATTTATGATGTTATTGAAATTTATTTTTTGGCTTAATTTCTCCTTTGGTTTTCACAAATCAAGTGTGCTGATTTATGCATTTCAAATTCTTATTGCATTTAAGTGATAAGCACATATACCATTTTCAGATCCACTAGGTTTTAGCCATTGTATATGGCCTAACCTTTATGATGGTTAGAGTAGTAAGAACCCTATAATAATAAACATGGCAAGCTAATCAGTCTTTTCCTCTTTTGAGTTTGTTTTCCCAAAGAGATTCAATCATAAATATTATATCTTCCTATACTTTGTTTACTAATGCCACTGTGATATAATCTCCTGTATTAAATTTATTGACAATTGTGTTTGTTTCAACAAGGAATTTTGTTACCTAGAACATGAAGGAATGTTTCAACAAGGTCCATTGTTCAAATGTATAATATAAGTTTCTTGTGGAAAAATGTCCCTGCCTCCCTGGATGAGTCAGTATGGATCAGCCATGTATCTTGTTGATTGCATGACTGTTGGCTACTTGTTGATTGGATGCAAACCAACTGCTGGCCATATGGGTAGTTACAAATTGCATGAATCCAATATTCCAATACAAGTTTTAGATAATTATGAAAGACATGTAACAGAACAAGTAGCAGACTAACAACCCAAACAATTTAAGACATGTATGACATCAGGTGTAGTTCATCCCTAAATTTTGTAATTTTTTGGAACAGCGCATTGTTTTTGTGTCTTTTTTAAAGGATAGGATGGCAGCTACCCATGTGGGTAGAAAACCTGCTCTTATTTTTTTTCTTTTTGGGTTTTCTTAGTCCGCTTGGTTCAGCTGTGCATTATAATCTGCAGCAGATTTTGAATTTTAGAATTTAATCTAGGTTTAATATTTAAGGGTTTATCCTCTTTTGTTGCCTAGCACTCTTTTAATTTTTATTATTGCTACGTAGACAGGTAAAAAATTGTCCAGAATTATTCTTAAAAATTAAACTTTAAAATTCAAAACCTGCTTGTCAAAGTTTGCCTTCTAGTCTTTTATTTTATTGGAACATGTGTCTGACTGTAGTTTGCCTTAGTCTTCAGTAACTTGTTGTGCTGCTTCAAACAACAAAGAAAGGTCAAAAGAGTAGTTGCCAGGAAATAATGCTTTGTAATTGTACTCTTCCATCAAACTGTTGAAAGTTGCTATCTTGACTTAACTTGATTATGACCCTTCAACACACAGCCTTACATTCATTGCGATGGTTGCTTCCCTCTTACATAAATGGTGGTCTGCTGATGTTGAGAGCTAATTTTCATGGATACCAAATTATATGCATCTTAGTCTTGAGCCATGACAACAGTTCAACAATCTGTTGCATAATCAATTTCAGGATTTGCCTTCGCTGAGGTATGTTTTGCAATTTCATTCATCTCAGAGCTTTCAAATGTTTGATCTAATCAATTTTGTCAGATGCAGATGATTGTACTGGTTTCTACCATCCTCTTCCATGGCTAGCTTGCACTGAAGACTCGGGGTTGATATGACCAAAGTTGCAGATCTGAAGGAATTTAAGCTAAGAATGGTTGATGACTGGCATGGAGGACACTCTGCAGGCGCTTGATGACCTGATTTCCCAATTTCTCTGCTTGGATCGGCCCCTCTGGTCCAGTTCTGATGATGCTGATGCCTTCTTAGAAGCTGTGGATAATCTAACCTCTACCATCCGCAGCCTCGACAGCACCTCAACGGACCATGTCCTCCTTGAGAGTTTTGACCATCTTCTAGAGTGTTGTTCCTTGAGGCTTGCAGATGAGTTGCAGCACCTGATTGATACATCTGTCTTCGATGCCAACTATAGTTACCACAATACCAGTAAAAACCATAATGATGATGATGGCCACATCCTTGTAGCACAGCCAGTTAGAAACTTTGACATCATTGTTGATGCCTTACCAGAGGGTGTCATCTTTGAGGCAAACCGAATTGTGAGAAGGATGGTTGCTGCTGGTTTTGGTGATTCATGTGCTGAGACCTATGCTTCTTCACGCCGCAACTTCATCGATGAGAGCATTGCACGCCTTGGGGTTCATGCTCACATGGCAGAGAAGTTCCAGTCAGCGTCATGGGAGGAGCTTGAGACTCAGATCTCACGCTGGATCCCTGCAATCCGTGGTGTGTTTCACATTTTGATCCCAAGCGAACGGCACCTATGTGGTCGCATTTTTGAGGGCTTCACATCCTACAGTGACCTTGCTTTTGCCACTGCGTGTCAGCCATTTCTCCAGCTCCTATCCTTCGCAAATTTTATTGCTGCTGCTGGAAAGAATCCAGAATGTCTCTTCCGCATGGTTGACATGTATGATGCTGTAAGTGATATATTTCCAGTGCTTGATAAAGCCTTCAACCATGAGCTGGTTGCTCTTCGTGAATGCCTCAGATCGTCAATTAAGGGTATATTTATGGCTCTCGAAAACCTAGTACGGCGTGATCCAAGTGTCTCTTGTCCGGTAGATGGTGGAGTGCATCCGATAACAAGGTACATGATGAACTACCTTGTGGCAGCATGTGTTTCTCGCCATACTTTGGAAGAAGTGATGCTATCAGAGTTTGGTTGTTCTGAAACATGTCCAATAGAACCTGACCGTCCAACATCATCACTGGCGGTCTGCCTTGCTTGGATTGTGGATGTGCTCGTGGAAAATCTTGAGTCCAAATCCAAGATTTATCGCCATGTTCCTCTCAGCTGTGTCTTCCTGATTAACAATGGGAACTATATAATCAAGAAAGTCAATGGCTGTGAGCTTAAGTTACTGCTGGGTGAGGATTGGGCCAAGGTAATATATTCCAAGGTTAACCAATGGGTTTTGGAATACCGACGTGCTACCTGGGGGAAGGCTGCCATGATACTTGAGATGGACAACAGGTTTTGCAGCGATGTGAGTGCTATGACAGAGAAGCTGAGCCGTTTTAACAACTTTGTAGATGCAATTTGCCAAGTGCAATCACGGTGGGTGCTGGTGGATAAGCAGCAAGCAGTGGAGTTTAGCATTCTGGTGGAGGAACTGGTAATTCCACTCTACAGGGATGTAATTGAGATGTTGAAGGCAACAGGGGCTGCAAGGGAGTCATATGTGCGACCTGACAATGTGAAGTCAAGGATTCAGCAGTTGTTCAAAGCAATGGCCAGGTGAAGTTGTTCTTCTGGGTGCTGTATGCTACCAGTGTTACAATGTTTATCAGGGAGACAGGAGACTAACCAAAAGCGTGCAGCATTCTTATTAGCGTCACCTGTAGTATTATCACATTATATGTGCGTAGTGGTTGATGCTTTACTAATTAGGATCGTGTGAACTGTGAAGCCCTATAGCAACTGATACTAACATACCACTGCACTGTTTTACTCGGGGTTTCTTTATCTCCTATAATCTGTCATGGGCCAGGGCCATCAGGCCCATGGGTGAACAGTACCACACGGTACTGTTCGCGTGAACAGTACCTGCGTGGTAGGTCAAGCCATGGCGCATAGAGTCTAGGGTTAGTTAGAGTTTTGTTAGTTTACTTCTCCAATTGCAGTTAGAGTCGGTTAGAAATAAAGAGGATCCCTGCTCTATATAAAGGGGTCCATAGCATGTAATTAGGTAAGCAAGAAGAGATCAATCTACAATCCCTGTCCCAATTCTCTAAAGTCTCCCCCGTTCTCTAACATAGCTTGGCAAGGGGATCAACCCTACGCCAACCTATCCTACCGCTACGATCTACGCAGTCAAGGGCCTCCTACCCTAGGTGCCGACGCCCTTGACAACTTGGTATCAGATTTCAGAAGATCCTCGGCTCCTTCCACCGCGCCGTCTCTATCAGCATCCAGAAGATCCTCTGCCACGTCTCCCGCCGATCAGCCTATGCACACCACTGCTGCCATCATGATGTCCGGATCTGAAGACTCCCAGCCCACCCTGGCCGAGATGATGGCCCAACTCAAGGACCTCACTACTGTCGTCACCATCATCACCGACCACGCCTCCACCATCCGCGCCGTCACCATGAGTTTAGCCTGCAAGGAGGGGCTCCACGACCAGTGCGCCGCCGCCCTGGCCCCGCCCCCGACTCCACGCCCCGACTCCCGACCCCAGGGCATCCTGCCCACGCCGCCAGCTAGGTTGACACTACCAGCGCCCCCGCCACCGACCTCTACGACAACACCGGTCAAGGTGGAGAGCCGGCCGGTCAAACGGCTGTCCCAGTCGGAGATGGAGGAACGCCATCGCCTCGAACTCTGCTGCAACTGCGACGAGAAATTTGGTCCCGACCACAACCGGGTTTGCCAACGTCTCTTCCTCCTCGACCTCGCCTTCGACGATGACGACGACGTCACTGAACCGGTTGAGCAGCAGGAGGCCGACCCACAGATTTCCTTGCATGCCATCGCAGGTGTCCATACAAGCGAGACGATGCAAGTTCCCCTCCAGTTAGGTGACGTCTCCTTGCTAGCCCTCCCCGACTCCGACTCTACCCACAACTTCATCTCCGAGGAGGCAGAGGGCCGGACCACTCTGCGCTTACGTCCGCACGGGAAGATGCTAGTCCCGGTGGCCAATGGTGAGCGTCTCTCCTGCCCGAGCATGTACCGCGACGCCCCGTTCCAGATCGGCCAGGAAGAGTTCAAGGCTGACTTCTGCGCCCTCCCTCTGGCCTACATCGTGGTGCTCGAAACGCAGTGGCTGGCATCGTTGGGACCGATCACCTAGGATTTTGGTACACTCTCCATGTCCTTTTGGCGCAAGGATCATAGGGTTCTCTGGCGCGGCCTCTCCAGTCCGCCGCATCGAAAGACGTCGACGGTACCTCGCCCGCTCTGCCAGCTCGAGGACGAGCTGGTCTTCAAGGGAGGGGGAGATGTCATGGGCCAAGCCCATTAGGCCCATGGGTGAACAGTACCGCGCGGTACTGTTCGTGTGAACAGTACCTACGTGGCAGGCCAAGCCATGACGCATAGAGTCTAGGGTTAGTTAGAGTCTTGTTAGTTTACTTCTCCAATTGCAGTTAGAGTCGGCTAGAAATAAAGAGGATCCCTGCTCTATATAAAGGGGCCCATAGCGTGTAATTAGGCAAGCAAGAAGAGATCAATCTACAATCCCTGTCCCAATTCTCTAAAGTCTCCCACGTTCTCCAACATAGCTCGGCAAGGGGATCAACCCTACGCCAACCTATCCTACCGCTACGATCTACGCAGTCGAGGGCCTCCTACCCTAGGTGCCGACGCCCTTGACATAATCAGAGATAATTTCTGTTCAACACTGGAACTTGTCCAGTTTATAAATAAGAGGCATAAACAATGTAAATGCGTGTGCCGTAATTGAACGCTTTGTAAACACTCAAAGGGTTCTTTCTTGTTAAATGGACTTTGTGCAAATCCAGAAGAGTGAGCATAATGCATTAGTACAAGGAATGAAAACTTATTTGAGCATTCGATCAATTGAACTGTGGAATAACATTTCTCAGTATGTAATCAGTTGCTCTCCTGTAGACCTTCTCTGTTGGGTGCACTGCATCGTAAAATATAAATGATGACTCATTCCTGCAGGTAGGGGTCAATGTATTGCAAAGCAGCCCGACCTCTCTAAGCCCAGTCCCACAGCATCCTCTTGTTGTCTCTGTAAATCCTGTGATGATGGCAAACCTTGGTGAGAGCTGCTGTAACTTTTTTCAGATGATACTACAACAAAGCAGTTGAGGGATATGAATAAGTATCAAAAAGTGTACCATATTTAGCTGGATTGTCAAGGATCTCCATGAAAGCCTCATATGCATCCAGGTACACAATCTTGCTTCCATGGAGTGAGCCTTGCAACGCTGGAAGCAGTTTCTCAAGTTTAGAGTTGTAGGCCTGGGCATCCCTGTTCTGCTCTTCCACGCATGCTCTGTCAGGATCCCCACTTAACGTGATCTGAATAGGTGTGCAGCCGAATGGCGGGAGACCTGCCAAGCAGAATTGCCGCCCTCCAAGGTTGTACAGTTCCTGCATTCCAATCCAGAGAAGATAAAAAAAGAGTTACATCTAGTTTCTACAGCCAGAGCTGAGATCGTTTATAGTCGATGAGAGCTAGAACAGGCATCATATTTTATTTCGGACCATTTTTATGGTGCATTTCATCCTAATAATTGATCTTTAATTTTTGAATGGTTCAGATTAATTTCTACTGCTAACCTAATGAGGGATAGTAGAATGTACAGAGGATAAAATCGTACAAATTTTTTTTGATGTGAGGGATAAAGTAGTAATTTTATATATTTGAAACTCTAACAATGCAATCTTTCTGGTACGCTGTCTCTAACATAGTTTTGAAGGTGAAGATGAGCTAGTATTATATAAAAAACCGTTTATGATGGTTATACTTAGATTATAATAAATTAAAAGTATCAAACTATCCTTTAAAATCGATGGCTAGAATCGATCTACTGAAAGTATAATACTACACATAGAATGCATAATAATGGTACCTTTTATTTCGTGTCAATATTGGTATCTTCTAATTCTTTGTCAGACCATATTAATAGATAGTATAGATTAACACTAGAAATTATTATACGATCATAATACCTCCAGTGCAGCAATTCACTCGACATAATTGTAGCAACGAGGTGATTATGAACGTCTCAGGAAATGCTTATGTTTACCTTGAGAGAACCCTGTGCCGTTCGGAGCACAGCATCTTGGTATTCACCAATGTCCATCTTCCTCCTCTTGGACGAACGGTAGTAGCGTGTGAAATCATTGGTTCCTGAGCTGATAAACATCAGGGAGTTCTCAACGATCCTGGAAGCCTCCTTCTCTCCGACGATGCTCCTGAGCCGGAGGAGGTACTCCCTGAAGAGGCTCACCTGCATCGACATCGGCAAGGTGTTTGACAGGCGCGACGTCTCGTCTTGAAACCCTGAGCCGGCCGACGCGAAGTTCACCCCGGTGACGATGTCGCTGTTGGACAGCTTCGCCTCCATGAACGGCGGCGAGAATTCTTTGAGCTGCAGCTTCTCGTTGAGGAGGTCCGGAACGAGCCGGCCATTGGAGAACCTCCCCGTCGGCCTCTTTCCTGGGAAGTCCCTGCCGTAAGGAGCATGGTTTGCCACTGCCAACGTCGGGATGTAGTTGTTGTTGCCCGTGTCGAGGACGGAGTCGCCGAAGTAGAAGATAGCCGAGAACTCCGGCTGAGCTCTCTTCGGGGTAGCAATGGCGGCAGTGAAGCAAAGGAGGAGGAGCCCGAGGAGTAGAATTGGGTGTGCCATGAGAATGAAGTGCTTGGTTTGGTTTTAATACTCTTCAGCGTCCAGTTGGTTCTTATTATGTTTCCAGAGGAATAATGTCTTGGGGACAATATGCAGCTGATTTTTCGCTGTAAATAATGCTGCATATATCCTGGATTGTGTACTCCCTTGCGTTTTTGTGTATCAAGCTGATTCCTTCTTACTGACCAAGGATTTTGTTGTTTTTGGCAGAACTGAAGATTTTGTGTCCTACTCCACATGGATATGTATGCAAGCATTTGTCGATTATTACAGTGTTCGGTGCAGAGTTTTTCTTACCAATGAACGATGCACAGCACAGAGCAAACAACAAACATGCTGATGAATTATATGGCACTATTCCTAGTACTATTGATCCTGGAGTGATTCCCCTGAAAATCTGTGTGATGTCAGCTTTTCAGATGTGTGCTGCTAAGTTTCAGAATCTATATGCGGTGAGCATCCCAATATGGTTTGATTGGGCTTTGCTTATTTTTAATCTGCTTTGAAAATTTTAAACTTATAATCGTTGCATTTTATTTTACAGATCGGATAAGTGTTAGATGAAATATTATACAGCGGTCACATCTTCAAGAGTTATTTTATATTTTTAGATGTCAGCAACATTATTATTTACAACAAAACTTGTTTACCAAACGATGAAAATTTCAGAAACTGTTGACCAAACGAGATTACGATAATCCAACGAAATGCCGAATAGAGCCTGAAATTCTTAAAAAGATATCTTTTTTGTTTAGTTGTCGGAATATTAAAAGTAGTATTTGTATATGCCACACGAAAGCAACGTACAAATCAATATTTGCTGTAACAATACAAACTGACGCAGGAACAGGACGACATGTTCATGATTGATTGGTGGCTTCCCCCAGTGGATGGTGGGCTGGTCACGCATCAGGACAACACCGCGAACTCACGGGCTGTTGGAGGTTAGAATCCTTCCAGGATTTTGGTTGGTGACATGCTGATCATGATCACCACAGTTGCTCGATCCACCACTGCACGCGTAACCGGAGAAGACAACCAGACAGGAGGTAGGAGGATGCCGGCAAGCCGATGTCTGCCACACGTATCATTGAGGCGACGGCTCGATAGTAGCGTCGTTGCCCCGGTGAACATGCGTCCGGAGTCCGGACGCGCTGCGCCACTGGATCACTATCCTCTTGCCGCCTCTCTGTCTTGTCCACGGTTTGCAAAACTAGGGACCATCGGTTTCTTAAACCGTTTTACAGTGAGATCAACCCATGGACCACGGTTTACAAAATTGTCTAAATAACGCTTACGGTACTAACTAAATATCTAGTTACGTTGACTACTAATTTGGTTATCACTGAAACTAACTTGATTTAACGGTTATTATCGGTTTATTTAAACCGTTCGTAAGCAAGATGGTTAGAAGTAGAGATGCCAATGGTACATGTTCCCTGATTTTTCATAGAGAATTATTCCATTAGAAGTCGAGAATGGTAGCTATTTAGTACTCACTGAAAATTATTCAGAAAAAAATTAATCTCCATCGAGTCTGACGCGGGCAGGTATTACACTTCAATTCCCGTCCCTGCCCTCCGCGGAGACTCGTTTCAGTCCATGAAAACAGGGCCTAGCCCATTAGCCCAATAGTTAGAATACATAAATACCACTAAAATCATTCCTAGAGCCTACAAATTGTTTTTAATGGTAATCAAATTTGTTTATGATTCACTAAAGTATTAACCCCATTTTGGTTTATAATTGTAACTTGAAAATCACGCTAGTATAGTAAACGGATCGTTCTGAATGTATATTTTATGTTTGAACGGCAAACATCAAAAACAGGGACGGGGTTCCACGGAAAAATTCTCCACACGAGAGCGTTGATGGAGGTAAATAAACCCCTTTCATCATTGGCGAGGACCAGAACGGAGAAAATATATCTTATGAGAACGGAGATGCGGAGATATTCCGTGAGAATTTCCCGTTGCCACATCATCTCTAGTTAGAAGCCGCTTTCTTCTGAACTCTGCTCCCGCCATGCTTAGGAGGCCACGGGCCGGAGCGGCGTCCCCTCCGCGACGCCACTCGCGCGGGGGCGCGTTGCGTGCCTTGGCGGCCCATTCATCTCGTCGCGGCTCGGCCTTCCGCGAGGCCGCAGCGCGGAGAGAGGAGTCAGCTAGCAGCAGGCTTATGCGGCGCATTTCGCCTCGGGCTTGGGCTGATCAAGGCAGGAGCGCGTCGACGCGGCCTATTCCGCCCGATCTGGGCCGAATTCTGCGAGCCTTTGTGTGACGGCGGCTTGAGCCTCTCTCGCCGCGCCACGGCTCGGGCCTATCACGTCTGTGTGGCGCTCGGCCCATAAAAAAACACGCAGATGATCGCAATCCATCACACGGCACGTCAGTTGCCCAAGTGGAGCGCAGCTGCACAAGTTGCGCCTCTTGCACGAGCGATGAGTCAGCCAACAAGGATTTTCCACGCTCACCAATTTAGTATTGTCACTCTCATTTAGTTTTATGGGTTAGTTGGGTCGAAAGGACACAAGAGAGGAATGAGCACCTATTTCTCAACGGATTAAATAACAGGGGAACAATATAGGCTTTAAACTATTTTCGAAAGGGAGTAGGCTTTGAATTAGGTTCCGTCTGTTTATCGAAGTAACTTCTAGAAGGACATGCTAGGGGGAGTAGACAGGAATTTCATCGATTCTTCTGTTCATGATGCTCAGGTTGCTCGTCTATTTTCTACTGACAAGTCGCTGAGGATTGAATTGTTTTTTGAGGACCGCTGAGGATTGATTTAGTACTGATTAATGCTTCTCTCCATGTACCACATGCTACAGAAGCTTTGCATAAGTCTATTTTGACGTCATATTAATTAGGTTTTGCATAGACGAAAGATTCTTCAAGTTGATGTGTACATAAAAGGGCTATCCCTAACAACTTGGTTGCTATTCTATCACCTAAAGGCCAAGAGGGACACCACGCCAGTCACCAGTTTAGCCAGCTCCGTATCTGACTTTTTTTTACCACCCTAATGAACTGTTGAAGCGATCCTACCGTTTTAAACTTTTACCCTCCAAACCACCAATCCATATGAAATTATACATCAAAGAGTCAAAACTCTCTGATCCCTTGGGATACTTACAAATACAATAAATTTATTATCTACTCCGTTTTTCTTAAAAAGACTTACTTCTAATTTCAATTTTGATCGAGAAAGTCTTCATTTCTATCTTGTTGTATATATAACTCTTAGATACACCTTACATGTCACTTCATAATATTATATTCTTATTAATAATAAGTACTTTATTATTTTAATTCACTACTAATATATTATTTTATCTCAAAAGTGAAATATTTGTAGAGCATGGTGAGTACATACTACTTTTAACTGATATGAGGATCCATAAAAAACAAGAGGGAGAAAAAGAGAGGGTTTTTAATGAATGAATAAATATAACTTAGGCACAATTTTAAACAATATGAGTGTAATTATACATGTATTGAACTTTTGTTTATTGTAAATATAGCTATTTATACGGGTTGTATCCACTCATATTTATAGTTGGGTGATATCTATATACTATAGTCAACAGTAATCGATGTCGTTGAACATGCCCTAATTCATTTAACAATTACCAGGGCTAACTCTTGTCAGTAACTCTGAACTGGCGCATGCATCAAGTTGCCCAACCAACCCCACAGTAAGGAGATCAAGTGTGGTTAACTTGCTCAAGAGAAATACCTATTTAACTTGCAACCATCCACCTCTTGTCTCGCAAATGACATATATAAAATCTCAAAGCCTAGAACTCTCTTTGCTAATCCTGATCCAACCCCTGCTTTATTATTTTTCAGAAGAAAAAAAGAGCGCGACGCGCGCACGAGCAGTTGATTTGGTTGCGGAGCTGAGACAATGCCGTACGCCGCCGCTCTACGGCCTTCGCCGCCGCAGCTCAGCCGGATTGGCTCCGGAGGGAAGGTGGTCTCGGCGGCGTGCCCGGGGCACGCGGCGGTGCCGGGCGAGGTGGCGAGGTACCACGAGCACGCGGCTGCGGGCGCGGGGCAGTGCTGCTCGGCGGTGGTGCAGGCGATCGCGGCGCCGGTGGACGCGGTGTGGTCGGTGGTGCGGCGGTTCGACCGGCCGCAGGCGTACAAGCACTTCATCAGGAGCTGCCGCCTCGTGGACGGCGGCGGGGCTGACGGCGGGAAGGTGGCGGTGGGCACGCTCCGGGAGGTGCGCGTCGTGTCGGGCCTCCCCGCCGCGTCCAGCCGCGAGCGGCTCGAGATCCTGGACGACGACCGCCGCGTGATCAGCTTCCGCATCGTCGGCGGCGAGCACCGCCTCGCCAACTACCGCTCGGTGACCACCGTGCACGAGGCGGCTCCTTCGGCGCCGGCGATGGCCGTCGTGGTCGAGTCGTACGTGGTGGACGTGCCGCCGGGGAACACCAAGGACGAGACGCGCATGTTCGTGGACACCATCGTGCGCTGCAACCTCCAGTCGCTTGCGCGAACGGTCGAGCGCCTCGTCTCGCCGGAATCGCCGCACGCCTTCTGATCCATCATGCGCGATGCCCGGCGAGCCGGCCGGTTGGACACCACGTACGGACGGGTGGGCCGGCAGCTCTTCTTCCGAGGGCTTTCCTGTTTATTTATTGACATTTTCTCTTCTTTTTCTTTGTTGTGTGATCACTGAATGCCGATTAGGCTAGCTCTAGTTTAATTTCGTTTCAGGCTGTATTTTTTCTTTTGACAAATTACGTACAATGTACCGTACAGGTAATGCCAAGATTAACACCTGCTGTCCTGCTCATAATCATGCATGTTTGATTTTTCTTGTCCACCGGCACGAAATGCAAATGCATGACCCAAATTTGGGGTCGATCCGGTCCTGGGTAAGTTTAGGGCTCTTTTGATCGAAAGAAATTAGGATGATTTTTTAGAGAAATTACACTAATTTATATAAAAAACATATAAAATTTTTGTGTTTCAAAGAACGTTAAACAGATCCACTAAATCTAGAGCTTTGAGATGCAAGATATATGAGCGTATTCTACATATTTCTATGAGAAATTTGATAAAATGCTATTTTAAATAATAGGTTTTGCCGATTTGCCACTTCAAACATGGGTTTCGTCAAATTGTTAGTTCAAATACTGCCACCTTGATTGTCATGTCATTTTAATAAAATTTGTTAAATTTCTCACGTAAAATGATTATTTTACCTTTCTCATTCTCTTTCCAAATGAGCACAGAACTATACGGGACCGTCGGCGTGCTGCGGAGAAGAGAAAGAAAAGGGCAGAATGGTCATTTTACATGAAAAGTTTGACAAATTTTATTAAAATGACATAGCAATCAAGGTGACAGTGTTTGGAGTGACAATTTGACGAAGCCTAAATTTGAAATGATAAATCGGCGAAGCCCATTATCTGAAGTGGTGTTTTATCAAATTACTCTATTTCTACTTATCATTATCAGTAGCCAACCTGAAAGGATTTATATGGTTACACCTTATCCTTTCAGTAGGTATCTGCCCAAATATCCATTTTATTGTACTATCTTGTACTCTGTAATTAGATCAGACCGATATTTCTGTATTATCTGTGAAAGGCGCTGTGACAAACAGTTATAAAGACTGTACTATTATAAAAAAATATTTTTACCGAATCGAATTATGTACATGCATTTGGCAGCATTATATACAAATTATTTTTAATATTATCATATACGGTCTGAAAAATGAAAAGTCATTTGTAACAATACTGTACCATAGACGATTATAGTTACAAACTTATTAGAGGCGTGTCACATGATATATCTTTGTAATAAGCGCTGGCTGATTCAATTAAGTAGATGTCAAACTTCTAAACTAACATATTACTCAAGAAAAGGGACAGCACATCGTGGAGGGCGTTGTCCCCTGCTTTTTGTAGCGGCCGCCCACTAATTAAGTGAAAACAAAGGAAATAATGAAATATTTTCAAAGAAATTTTGAAGAAACACACGAGATTTTTTAAAACAAACATATGCATCATGCTATTTCCAGGTTAACAGAATAATTTTAATGGATAAACCTGCACAAAATTTAAAACAATTTCGATGTTCTGAGAGGAGTATCACTTCTTATTCCTAGTGTAAGCAACTCGCCGTGAAGAAAAAGGTACGGTCACTCATATGGCTTTTTGGCGATATATATTTTGAGAAGCATTGCCTGCTTGCACGCTGTTTCGATCTCAGAATCCTTACTACGTTCCATCTAAAAAATCCTTATTATCTTTCATACATATTAGTTTAATTTCTCTAAAAATCCTCTGAATTCTATTCAGTTCAGAACAGCCCTTACTTTTTTAGAAGTTCTTTTTTTTTCTCAGCCTGCTTAGTAGCATTCGTGCAACTTGGTCGAACAAGTTGCGCCTTGCTTTGCATATGAAAGTTCGTATGGCCAAGTTGCCAACTTCTCGTCCTGGCCCCGGTGCCATCCTATTCAATCGCTCTTTAATCACACTTATGGGTTATGACTTAATCTAATTTATTGCAACTCCAATGCTAATTGTGGCACTCTAGGTTCTTTCTTTCTCACATTATTTATAGACGTAACTCGATCTGTAGAGAGAAATGAAAAGGATATATGGGACCAATTGGGATATTGGGATGGATCATAGGGACCATATATTGCAGAGTCTCATGCAAATGCAAAATCATGGATGGTCCAAGCTCGCCATCGATGCTGTTGGTAGCTGAAACTGTCATATGAAATTTCCAGACAGTGTCATTAAATGGCGTTCGATCGGTTCATCTAAAATAAATTTTAAGCTGCTAGAGAGTCAAAGAGAGAGAGATCGGTGACAAGATTTAATAGCAAACAATTAAGATGAAATTTGTCAAAAGGAACGCACGAAACCGGTAGAAACGATGTCAAATTAAAAGGAATTCATTATTTTTAATTTACTCCCTCAAACTGTTTCTTCGTATCATTTTTATGTCATTTAATTTTACCTTCCTATATAAGCAAATGAAAATAGCTCGTTTTACTCTTTAATGATATTTTCTTTTATACAAGTCTTATATTAAGTTGATTTTTTTGAATTGATAGACAACATTGTACCTTATGTCTTAGTTTTTCTTGAATTTCAACCACTATTTTCATAGGTTGAAAGCACTCTAATATTGATTTAAACATCGATATTTAAAACTATAATAAGCAAACTATCATAAAATGTTAAAAATATGTAATGTTGTCATCACTTATCTACAAATTAATTTTCACTTAAAATATGTCTTTGTAAAAGAAGAAATAAAAAGGAGGAATGCTATCACTTATCCAGCAAAAGTAGTTCAGACGAGTAAACTGAAACTTTTCCAAATAGACTATTAAGCACAAGACCGACGAAAAAAAACGCAAGCAACTTGCGCCAGAATCAGACACACGACGCGTCCACGACTCCACTCCCATCATCCTACGCCTGCGAGTCTCAATCCGGAGGAATCCTACGAAGCCACTTGCGCACATACATTTCAGAAGAGGGAGCGCTGTCTTCAAAATCTAGCTAAGGAAAATCGGAGGCAGCCCCCTGTACGGCAGTGCCTTTCCTCGGCCTACTCCATCCTGCAAATGTACCAGGCACACATCTCCCTCATGAATTTCCGGGGCTAAACTTGGGACAAGTTGCATGATGATGCAGGTCATGTTGCAGCACACTTGTGCTGCAAGTGGCTCATATAATCTACAGGCCTGAACGCTCGACATACGCACGGATCGAACAGGGCCGGTGACATACATTGGGCATGTCAGTGTCGTCGACACCGGCTCCTGTAGCTGGTCGTCAGCTGATGAGTGGACTGGGCACTATGCATTAGCAGTTACCAGCAAGCCTGGACAACAACCCGTTAGTTTGGCCTAAGTGCTGGAATATTGTGCACTCCGCGTGGTTAAATTGTCACGGTGAGTCGCGTCTCGCGTCCATGAGTTGCATCACGTACATGTAAAACGAAAGGGGGAGAAAAGATCGCCGTCCCGCGTAATGTTGTTGCTTGTTTTGCCGTGATTATGTTTAGCCTGTCGGCCACTTCAATTAGTTAGTAGCTACTGCATGCTAGATGTCTTATACAAGTTTGCAGAAGGACCGATATGTAATATGTATATTGTAACTAGGAGGCTGCAAATTGCTTGGTCAGTTGCATGGTAGCTATAGGAAGATGCTAGATGCGTGTAGACCGGAGTGGCGAATTGCCCACCATGCACATCGGACGATTTATCGAGTACCCGGCCGGCATTGACAGGAGATGTGAAGTTGGCGAAGACATGGACTGCAAATTAAATGCAAACTGGGCGTTGAGTTTTGTGAGTGCATTCATCACTTGGGTTTCTAATATCATTCAGTTGTCAGTATTCCACTGGCTGCAGGAATCCTTGACGCATCGAATCGTTGTGATTGATGCCAGACTGAGTTGGGGAGTGGGGAAGGAAGAAAGTAGAAGAAACTCGGACATCGGAAGATGCAGGCCGAGGCAACAAATGAGCATGTTCCTAGTTGCCGACGTAAACTGAAACCTTCCGGCCATTTCAGCCCAAACTATGTACGATTTACGAGAACAATGCCAATGAAGCCCACCATGTCCCGTCTAGCCCTTCTCACGTTTTTCTGGTTAGGAACGGGCCTAATCAAACAACGCGCCAAACGGGGCCTCCCGGTCTCTTTCCATTGGCAGTCACCACACTCGCCATGGGAGAAGGGAGAGCGCCGAGCTGCGTTCAGCGGCGAAGAGCGGCAAGCGCAAGCACGCACTCCAAGCTATGGCCGTTTTGCTTGGCTTCGTTTCACCGAGCTCCAGAGCCCAGAGGCAGCGAGATCTTTTCCAAGTTCTTAACGGCGACATGTTTTCCAATTTCTCGCAGAGGAAGAGGGCGAGACGAAGCACCTGCAAGCTCTGGACTGGACGGCGCCGGCACGCAGCCCCGGCTGTTCCAGATGGACCTCCTCGACGCCGCCTCCGTCACGCCGACGGTCCACGGCGTCCATGACGACGCATGTTTTTTTTTAAAAATAATATAATTTTTAAATGAAATTTCAATTTTGGTACACGGTTTTGAAAAATTGCAAAAGTGATCTTCTGTCG
>KE372043.1:102010-122793 GCA_000418225.1 Zizania latifolia
ATTTAAAAAGACCTACATTATTGCTAAAGTGTGATTACAGTACCCCTAAGTTACTTCTAAACTATTTCGAAATTGGTAAAATATATTAAAATTACCTCCAAATTATATTTAATTAACCTATATATTATGTTAGATCTACCTCTAATCTACTTCTAAATTGCCCCTAATCTACTCCTAAACTACCTCTAATCTACTACTAAACTATGTTCTAAAGAAAAAAAGAGAGGGAAAAAGGACATACCTGAAAGGAGAAGTGACTGCCTGCGGGCTAGGAGGAGCTGCAAGGGGTGCCTGGGAGGGGGGCTTCAGCCCCCTTTTTATAGAGGCCTAGTATATTGTAGCTTCAGAAGCTGCGAAGAAGACAGTTTGGATTAGAAAGCTTGTTTTTGAGCTGGGTGTTGTCCCTAGTGTATCCAGTCCAGTGGACCTCTATTGTGATAATAGTGGTGCCATTGCGCAAGCCAAGGAGCTTAGGTCGCATCAGAAGTCCAAGCACATACTGCGGCGTTATCACCTGATTCGTGAGATTATAGACAGAGATGATGTGAAGATATGCAAGGTGCACACGGATTTGAACATTGCAGATCCGTTGACGAAGTCTCTCTCACAGCCCAGGCATGAGGCGCACTTGAGCTCTATGGGTATTAGAAACTTGCGTGAGTGAGTCCAGTGTATGTGAGAGAAAGTATTTTGTCTATGTTGATGTACATTTGGATAATTGGTTATCTTATTCCTTGAATAAATATCTTTTGTATTGATAAGCAAGTTGATGACTTATTTGTGAAACTCTTTGTGCTATGATGTTGTTCTAAATGATCCCTAATCTCATATCGTCATGTGGGACAGTGATGATTAATAGATTAGCACATCTGTCTGATTGATGATCATGTTTCACAGATCATAGATATGGAGATGTCAAATCAGTGATATTGACTCATGTTAGTGAACTTGGAGTTAGATAGACCCACCTTGAGATACTGTTGGGATTGTTATTTCACATGTGCCATCAGTTGTCATCTCAAATGGTGTACCTGCAGAATCCTTAGACCTGAGATTGTCATTTATTCCAGAATGTGTAGTAGCATACTTACGGGCTTCCAAACGCTATTCCGTAACAGGGTAGTTATAAAGGTTGCTTTCGGGTGTGTCACGAAACATGTCGTGGGATGTGAGCGGTCAAGATGGAATTTACCTCTCCTAAATAACGGGAGAGACGTCTCTAGGCCCCTCGAGGTAGTCGGATTGGAAAGTACGTGGCCATGCCACTATGATCAAAGAGTTGATCATGATTAAATCCACTACTTGATCGAGTGAAGTGTCGAGCTATCAACAAGGGTGGCACGAATCTTGCCTTGAGCTTGACTGATGTCGTGTGGTAAAGGGATTGGTGCGTGAGTATATCAAGGTTCAGAAAGTATGATTTTGACTTTGTATGCTTTCGGGGGTCAATATGTGCTGCTAAGTACCGCTATTGATCGGCGATCCGAAAAGGATTTTCGGGTAGCGGCCGTTTGCATATGAACCTATCGGGTCACACGCTTAAGGAGATTGGATTTTAAAGCTTACAAGAATTGGCTCTTGTGTAAGTGGGAGATTGATGGAATTGTGCCCAAGAGAATTCTAGGGAACCAGAAGTATCCGGAAGTTTCGGGTTCTAGAGCATCCGGAAGTTCCGGTTAGACCAAAAGTTTCGGGCCAGCCACAGTTTCGGTTTTCTGAAGGAGCTGGAAGTTCCGGTTTGACCGAAAGTTCCGGGCCTGCCTGGACGAACTGGAAGTTCCGGGTCAGAATAAATTCGATACAGAAGGTTATTTTCGGAAGTTCCGGTCAGAATCGGAAGTTCTGGTCCAGGCGAACAGATTAGATCTGTTGGGCTTTAATACAGATTAAAGGCCCGTGACAGGGCACTATATAAAGAGAGGAGGGGCAAGCACGAAAAAGGCTGCTGGATGTTGCTGCTGTTGCTCCTAGTTGAGAACCCTAGCTGCCACCTCTCTTCTCTCCTCGATTGCAAGCGTTGTGATCGATCTCCCCGGATTTTGCGAGTGGTGCTAGCACGCCGACGTGAGGTGATCCTGTCTCCGGACGTGTGGATACCGTGGAGGCACTACTCCAATAGTGGTGCTCGTCTTCTTCCCGTGGAGATCGCCGGATCGGAGGATCGCGTCGTCTTCATCGCCGGATCGCCGATGAATGAAAGGAGCCGGGAGGAACAGCTCGAGGACGCGCTTTATGGACTCTACTTCCGCTGCCCGAGCGCGTCTCGTGGTTCAAGGTAATGATCCATGATCCCATTACACGTATGGTTTCTGGGCTAACGGGGTAAATTTTTGAAATTAAGCGCTAGCGTAGCCTCCCCATAACCCTACATATACAACCTCCCAAATGCAGCACTGCCATCCTTGTTTGTTGTCTTCATTGTCTATGGGCAATGCTTATTGAAGCTGAAGTGCAAATGCTTATTGAAGCTGTAAGTGCAAATGCTTATTAAAGCTGTAAGTAAATTGGAGACATTTTACTTGCTTGTTAGAATATTGGTTCAATCAAATTAAGTAAGTCACAAACTTTAGTGATAGCTAATACTGAATGTCTGAATCACATGGTTTCTGCTAATTTTGGTGTCTGATGCAAAGTAAAAATGTTATTACACCAGATGGAGAAATTATTGGACTCTGTTCCCTTTTCTTTCCTTCTTTCTTTACAATAATGGTTCAAACATATAATCAACACTAGATAGTGGAAATTATTGGACTCTTTTCCCTTTCCTTTCCTTGTTTCTTTGCAATAATGGTTCAAAGACATAATCAAACTGTTACTTCTATAAAGGACCTGTCTTTCCTCTAACCAAAGACTAAAATGATCATGCGGCTGTACCCTGGAAAAGCAAATTATAATTTGAAAAGATTGATTGCGCTATGCTGCCATTGTTTGCACTGTGGGTACACTGATTTACAACAATTTTGTTTTCCCCATGCTTTACCTATGCACATAGTACATCCAAAACACACTGTTTGTACTGTAGATGCACTGCAGTTACATTTACAGCAGTTGTTTACCAATTACACCTGCTTTCTGACTCATTTATTGTGAAAGACATGGTCTGCCTTTTGACTATATACAGTGTTGTATTGTTTGCACTGTGAATGAGCAGTACAATGTCCTCTTCCCCATGCTTTACCTGTGCTTTTGATACATGCTCATTTACATATATCTCGCGCCATCTGTTTTTTTCTGTCTCCTGCTCTTGTTCCTGGACTTTGTTCTTGCTGAATCCAAATCCGTGTTCTTGCTGAATCCAAATCTGTGTGCTCGGTGAGTTCTCTTTCTATATTTCAGTTTTTCCTTCACCTACACTTTGCACTGCTATCATTTTCCTTTCTTTTCACAGATTCTCTACACATTGTTCTTTATTGGTTGTTTTGTTACTTTGGTGACATCGCCTATGTGCTTTTCTCGGCCAGCCAGGTTTCACTTAAACTTCACATTGTCATGTTTTGGCATTTGCTTATACCCTTTACTATCGTTTCTTGATAAATGTCTCCTTTATTGTTGTGTTCAGTTTTTTGCTGGTTGGCCGGGCCAGCGGATACTTTGCTTACTTTGCTTTCTCCTTTTTGGCCTGCTTGTTTGCTATGAGGTCCCTTCTTGACAGGTATGGGCTATCTCTTATGTCTTTTATGTGCTACTTTATTTATCTGCTATATGTATACTGCAATACTTTGTTGGTCTTTTCATTGCCGTTAGTTTTTGTGTGCTGCTTGCCAGTGATGTATTTATCACTGCTACATGTTCACTGCACATCTATAAATATGTGTGCCTCCGTATTAATGTACTTTAGGTCTATATATACTTGCCTAGCACCATGCTCTGTTTCTTTCCTGGTCTTTAGCAGCTCGTATGTTAGAGTTTTTTAGGGTTCTTAACCACTTTTCTCTTTCTTATCTTTAATTGCTTTGGTTTCCAGTATCGTCGAAGTGTTGTGGAATTTTATAGTTATATCATTCCTATTTGTACATTTGCTAGCCACTTACCTCTGCTCTGCCATTTCCTTGCTTGTCATGTCATGTCCTACATATTTCCCGGTTCTTCAGAATAAAGCCATGTCAATTAGCTTCTCTGGAAGATTTACAAGGGCACACGCTAATCATGATAAGCAAGTTAAATCAAACATATAGCTGACATGTTGTCCTAATGTCATTTGCACCGTACCTGAAATTGGAGAAACAAGTGTAGTTAGAGCAAAACGTCCAAGATCTGTTATGGATTTTTCATCTACAATGACCAAATCAAATAGGCAAAGACGTCATCTATTAAGGCTGAATGCTAATATGTCAGGATCGCTTCAGGCTAAGATAAATGGTATGCTGTTTAAATTAATGTGATAGACTTGATCATCAGCTCACCGTTTATTGCACTTCAAAAATTTAGTAACGTCGCAATTTTAATGTTACAACCAAAGTGTCACTCGGAACAGATCATTTTAATTCAGCAAAACAAGATATTGAGACTCTAAAGGGTTTGGCCTAACAATCAACACATATTCATTGTTATTGAACTATTTACTTTGGACTGAAAAACATTGTTCTTATGTACAGCGTTATACCCTAAGAGATCATACTATGGACTACCGACACACCAATGTCCTTACTGTGGTGCTCTTTTCTGGTACCAAGAAAGAGTAAAGAGTGCATCAAATGCGTCAGGACGTAAAATTGTGTATAACATGTGCTGTAAAAGCGGGAAAATAAAATTAGATTCTATAGCCGAACCTCCTGAGCCGCTTGTATCTTTACTGAAATATGATGGTGACCACGTGCAAAGCGATTTCTTAGACAAATAAGATCTTACAATTCTATATTTGCTTTCACATCAATTGGTGCATCTATTGATAATACTATTAATACTGGAAAAGCACCTTATGTTTTCAAAATAAATGGAGTTGTGCATCATCGTATTGGAACTCTTTTGCCTTGCTATAGAACACAACCTAAGTTTGCACAGCTTTATATCTATGATCCAAAGCATGAAACAGAAAATAGAGTAAATATATTTGAAAATAATAGTGATAGTGAGGTTGACCCTGAAATTGTCAATGCACTGACCTCTATGTTAGATAGCCATAATAAACTTGTCCAAAAATTTCTATGTGCTAGAGAGCAATTAGTTGAGCATGGTAATGAGAAAATTACTTTGTGCCTTCTAGGGTGCAATGCAAAAGATGAAATTCAATATAATTTACCAACAAGCGGTGAAATTGCAGCTATAATAGTTGGTGATTTTTGTAAAAAAGAACATGCTTTTGATATACTTGTGCATGATAAAGACCATGGCCTGCGACATGTCTCTTCCCTTCATCCTTTCTATGTGGCGTTGTAATATCCTTTGTTTTTTCCATATGGCAAGAAAGGATTTCACATTGGCATTAAATATAACAACTATGATGGTGTTGGTAGAAAATATGTCACTATGCTAGAATACTATAGATATAGAATTCACTATCGATTAAATGAGCCAAATTCTTTCACATGCTATGGTCGTCTAAGCGATCAAATAAATGTTGACATATTTTCTACTATAGAAGCAAATAGACTTCAGTTCATAGCTGACCACCAAAAAGAATTACGTTCTGAAACAGTGCAAGGGATTGTAGATGCTATTGATCGAGGCGCTACGATCGGTGATTTTATTGGAAAAAGAGTTATACTTCCATCAAGTTTCACTGGAGGTAGATGGTATATGGTTATGAATTATCAAGATGTGATGGCTATTTATCGTGTATATCGATCACCAGATTTATTTATCACATTTACATGTAATTCAAAGTGGCAAGAAATAGCTGAATCAATCCGATTTGAGGCTGGACAACGTGCCTCCGATAGAGCTGATATGATAGTTCGAGTATTTAACATGAAAGTAAATGATTTTATTGCTGATATTAGTGAAGGCCGCCTATTTGGAAGAGTCGTTGCAGGTGATAACACATCTATAAAAAAGAGCAATAAATTATAACCTAATTAACACTACTATATTTATGACTTTGCAGTTCTATACACCGTAGAATTCCAGAAAAGAAGGCTACCACATATCCATTGCCTTATATGGCTTGCCTCATCAACAGCTGCTATGTCAGCTCCTTTTATTGAAAGATTTATATCAGCTGAAATACCTGACACAAATACAGACCGACTTGGTTATGAATTAGTTTGTGAATTTATGATGCATGGTCCTTGCGGTGAGGCAAATAAGAAATGCCCTTGCATGAAAAAGGGAAATTGCTCTAAACACTACCCAAAAGATTTTCAGCACGAGACATTCATCGATGGATCTGGTTTTGCAATATATAGGAGAAGAAATGATGGCAGCGTAATTTCAAAAAATGGTATTAATCTTGATAATAGGTCAGTTGTTCCTTATAATATGGAGCTTTTGAAAACATATCAGGCGCATGTCAACGTTGAATGGTGCAATAAATCAAACCTTATAAAATACTTGTTCAAGTATGTTACAAAAGGACACGACAGAGCAAAAATTTATTTTTAAACAGCTGCAGCATTAGGAAACATGTCCCAAAATCTTGACTTAGCTCCGCCAAATGAAATATTACAACATATGGATGCTCGATTTCTTTCTGTATGTGAAGTGCTTTGGCGCATATTTGAGTATGATATACATTATAGAATTCCACCTGTTGAGCGCCTTGTCCATTTACCAGGCATGAACTATGTAAGACATGAAAAAGGCACCCACTTACAAAAATTGCTAAACAATAGTGCTGCCAAGCGTTCAATGCTTACAGAATGGTTTGAAGCAAACAAAAAACATGAAGATGCTCGATCTTTAGCATATTGTGATTTTCCTAAAGAATGGACATGGGATATATCTTCTAGGACTTGGCGAAAATGAACACCTGCCCCTAAAATTGGTAGAATGTACTATGTGCATCCCACAGCAGGTGAACTTTATTACCTTCGAATGCTCTTAGTGTTAGTAAAAGGATGTCAGAGTTACACTGATATTCGAACATACAATGGCGTGACCTACGCTACATATAAAGAGACTTGTGAAGCATGTGGGCTCCTTGAAAATGATAATGAATGGCATGTTCTGTTTGACGAGGCCGTTCTATCTACATCTTCCAAGCAACTCCGACAACTGTTTGTTACAATTGCTCTCTTTTGTTCTATCAGTGATATTAGAAATTTCTTTGATAAATATTGGGTATATATGGTGGATGATATAAAAAATAGGCTACAACGATCCATGGCTAATAAGAATTGTGTAATACCAGTTGAACATTTGCTTACATTGTTGATACATGAACTAACTAATGTGTTCGATAACAGTGGTGGAAACATAAACGATTTTAATTTGCTAAAACCAACTTTCCCCCCATAGATATCAGGTGGCAACAGACTAATTGAAGAAGAACTAATAGATGATCGTATTACTTTGGCAGCCACTGCAGCCTCTCTTATCGAAAAATTGAATATAGCCTAGAAAAATATATTTGACACAATAGTTTCATGTGTCTCCTCTAATAGACCAGGATTTTTCTTTGTGTCTGGCTATGGTGGTACTGGTAAAACCTTTCTATGGAATGCTATAGTTTCGAAAATAAGATCTGAATGCAAAATTGTCTTAGCTGTTGCTTCGTCAGGAGTAGCGTCTTTGCTGCTTCCTAGAGGACGAACAGCTCATTCACGGTATAAAATTCCACTAGAAATTGATGAATTTTTCATTTGCAATGTTAAACGAGGTACAATGGTTGCAGAGTTACTTAAAGAAGCCTCTTTAATTATATGGGATGAGGCTCCAATGACTCATAAACGTTGTTTTGAGGCGCTTGACTGTACATTGCGTGATATCCTCTCTGAAAATTGCCCCTCAAATAAAGTAGTTCCTTTTGGAAGCAAACCAATTGTGTTAGGTGGCGATTTTAGACAAATACTACCTGTTGTGCCAAAAAGTTCACGGTCAGCTATTATTGATGCTTCTATTATAAACTCTACACTTTGGAAGCATGTTACTGTGCTTAGCCTTCATACAAATATGCGGTTGCTTAATCCATCAATTTCAAAGAGTGAAAATGATGAGTTTGCTGCTTTTAGTACATGGATCTTATCAATTGGAAATGGTAGTTTGCCTGCAAGCACAAGATCTGATGAAACACATCCTTCTTGGATTAAAATTCCTGATGACTTACTTGTGATGACAACTGATGATAAGATAACTGCCATTGTTAAAGAAATTTTTATTGATTTCCACGCCAATTGCACAGACCCTGAATATTTAGCATCACGTGCTATTCTATGTCCAAGTAATTCTGTTGTTGATGAAATTAATGACTTTACTGTAGGCCTAATTCCAACGAATGAAAAAATATATTTAAGCTGTGACACACTGTCAAAATGTTCAGAACAAATTCCTGATTTCAATTTGATGTACCCTACAGAATTCCTAAATTTAATAAATGCTACTAATTTCCCTGCACATAAACTTGTTCTCAAAAAAGGTGTTGCTGTTATGTTGCTCAGAAATTTAAATCAATCAGTTGGCCTATGCAATGGAACTAGGCTGTTGGTCACTATCCTTGGTGAACGAGTCTTGCAATGCCTGATACTTACAGGCTCACATATTGGCGAAACAACATATATTCCTAGAATTAAGCTAAACACAACAAAAACTAGATGGCCTTTCACACTACAAAGGATACAATTCCCTGTACGAGTTTGTTATTCAATGACCATCAATAAAAGCCAGGGACAAACTTTGCAAAAGGTTGGCGTGTATCTCAAACGCCCTGTTTTCACACATGGACAATTATACGTTGCTGTGTCTCGAGTCACGTCACGATCAGGCTTACGTATCTTAATAGAGAATGAAGATAGTACCTGCGGCACTAAAACAAGAAACGTTGTGTACCATGAAATTCTTAATGCCACAACAAAGATATGATAGTATCTATGCTACATAAATATATTACGGCTTTTCTACATATTATGTGCAATGCAAATTTCTTGCAGCTCATAGCGCTAAAAACTTATTACTTGTTTATAAGTATGATTTAAATGTAAAACGTATTATACCAGTCTTTATTTTTTATATATCACCTACATGCCAATGAATTCTATGTGGCTATATCAGAACGATAATAGCAAAGCTACAGCCTATTGCAGTTGTTTCATTTTTTGTCTTAGGGTAAATACCAAGTATATAGTATCAGTTATATTATTACACTCTTTGTAATTTAAACTGATGTCATTGTTCCTCTTTGATGTAACCTCTTTGATGAACAGATATCAACATGGGGCATAACTTAATCTCAGATCTGTTTCGTGGAAATGACAATTTGGGTATATGTGCAAGAGTGTCCCGCCTTTGGGATTACTGCGATAGTAAAGATCAGGCTAAGATCTTACACACTGAGCTCATCTTGATTGATGAAAAGGTATATTATATGATAATTTTATTTACAATAGCACTTTGTCCATTACTTTTGGTTTTATATTTGTCTAACTAATTATGTTGGTATTATGTAGAGTAATGCTATCCATGCATAGATATATCGTTTCATATTCGTATCCGATGATATTCGATTCCATATTCGTATCTGAAGCATCCGAATTTGAATTCGAATAAAAAATATATGAAAAAGAATATTATATTAGTGATATCTGTCCGTATTCGATCCGTTTTCATCCCTAGCCACATGCGGCTCGTGGGGTTGCAGGGAAAAGGGAGTGGCCGTGCAGCCCACTTGCCGGCTGGTGCGGCTTGGTCATTGCCGGCGGCATCGGCGGCTCACGAAGCAGTCATATGATCGAGCCCGCGCCCCGCGCCCGACCGGCCGCTCGTGCACCGTACGCGCGCCGGTGCGCGCATCCAAACGGTCCACGGCCACGAGGAGCTCCTCGAGGAAACGCCCGCGTCTTCACGTACGGCCGCCCACACGCACGCACGTGCACGCATGTTCCCCTGCGGGCTGGGTCTGCGGTTATGTACGGCGCGCGTCGAGTGTGCGTGTCTCATGCCACGCAGCAAGCCCAAGTCCGCGCTAGCTTGCTGTACCGAGATCACGCGGACCGTACGAGAACCAACCGTACGGGTTGGCAATCAATACACGTATGGGCCTATGGGCTACGGGCTGCAACCGTACTGGTTCCACCGATGTATTCAGATTCATCCATTAGGCCTCTTTGACGAATACTCCTGATTTTTTGACAAGTTTGACATATCTATCAACCCAAAACGTCGACACATGGGTTAACTACTCCTATCATATTAAATTGCAAACAAATTAGGAAGTTGGCCATAGTTCAAATTAATTTTGAGTGCGCATGATATTAACTTAAATTAGGTGCGAATTCTAGAACCAGATTTATTGTGCTCGCGGATTCTGCCACATATACACGTGAATGTGGAGTTAATATTTACTTTGTGCGCTTCTTTTTCGAACTTATTCGTAGATCGGTAGATACAGAGACAAAAAAATTAATGCTAGCAAACGTCCTTTATTTATATTTATAATGTTGCATTGAAGTTTTTGTCTGCCAACGTCGATATATATTCGTCTAGAGGTAGTATATATTTAAATCACGCCGTACATGCTGTCATACCGCATAATTTGAGTAAAATAAGAAAAATCCGTCTCAATCGGCCCCCACCTTTTATTCCTCAAATATTGTGTGGTGGCTGATGCACTTGAGAAAGCAGCGTTCTATCTTACATAGCTTCGTAAAAATTTGGACTAATTGGCGCTTATATATATATATATATATATATATATATATATATATATCCAATTATATAGTTAAGTAATATCAGATAGAGCGGTACCACCAGTAGGTTTCCATCAACGCATTTTATATTGGATCTCATATCAGTATAGAAGATAGAGGTGCGCGCAGTTTGTTTTATTTTTAAATAAAACTGTAAGTCTTCTATAATTAACTTCAAGCTGATTAATTCCCTTATATGTGATATTAGCTGATTAAAACTGTATTAACTAGCAACCATCGTGAACACATCTATTTGTTCTCGGAGAAGATGTGTGTGTGTGTGAATGAATGAATGCATCTCTCCTATTTAAAGGAATCTTTGACAAACGTTATACATTGAGATTATTCTTGTTGATTAATTAGCGGGCAACAAGCATAGGCATACAACAGTGAGTCTTGCTTGCAAAATCAGTGCAATGCACGGGTAGTTAGTAGAATCTAGAGATCGTTCAATTACCGTAGAAATTTATTGATGCTAGCAATATTGTTTCTGAAGTCTGAACTTGCCGTGACCGTGTAAACAAAAGGTTAGTAAGCCTAATAATTAACTGAGTTCAAAGCAGCGGGAACAAACAAGATCGAATTAATTATATGATTAAATACAATTAATGGTTTGTGTGGATCAATTAATAAGCCATAAAATAAGCAGGAAGACCTTCCTGTTTGTCCCCCTACCCCCCTATACTAAACCTAGAGGCTAGATTTCAGCCAAACTGCATTTACAAACCATAGTGATTAGCTCAGAGTAAATTAAAATAGTTACAATAACTTCAAAAAGTGAGTGCATATACCCCGCCCGATATTTTTTCCAAAGGTGTGTCTTCCAGTGATGAATCAATTAAGGCCGCATGGCTGACGTGGTTATGTTGCCCACGTGGCACAATGATGTGGAAAAAACACGTGTGGCACCTTTTTATCATGAACTCACCGATTAGTCGAGTTGTCATACTAAATGCTCAAATTTGAAGTTATCGTACCTATATACATTCACAATTTACTCCTTATTTTAACATAAGGCTAAAACAACTATAAATTCCAGAGCCGGTGCAGTGGCACCCTACATGTCAGACATATACCACTGCACATTAATATCCTATTGAACTTATTGGAATTATCGACACGGATTATTTGTGCCACACTTTAAAATTACAATTTCTTTAAAAAAATCTATATTACGGTAGCATTGTTTAGACTATTTATTCTAAGTTGTTTCTTAGGTTTATAAAATATAATATTAAATTCATCCATATAAATAAATAGATCATCTATTAGCTTTTATCTGCATTTCATATAAATCAAGTACGTGCCCCCTAAGCAGAGCATCATGATAGGTGTTTGACCAGAATGCATGCGCATGGTGCCCACAATCTGGGGGCATTTGGCATTTCTATGTGTGATAGTTTGAGCTGTTGAAAAAAGAATATGGATCAATTCTAAGAACAGGGAGAACTGGAGAACTATTAAATTACGATTAATTTATGCACTAGGTCTTTCATCTCCTGCCGTTTTCAAGCAGCAACTGAGATCGAACAAACCGCTTGCAGTTAGTTTTCTACCGAGGGGCAGCTACGGAAAAGTAACGCGACGACGGTGGCGTGTACGTCTGTGTGCACACGCACAGTACGTCGTACACACAGTAGCGCGCACGCTGGTGCCCACATCACCGACGGTTTTAAAATCGCAACACAATCATCATATGATGAAGAATCCAACGATGCCTGTCCCTGGAACACATTTCTTCTCCGTACCCAAAAAAGAGAGAGGAATATTTGAGTTAATTAGTTTTTTTTAATAAGCGGAAAGAGAGCTGCCGAAATAAATTAATTAGAAGTTAAGAATATACAGGCAGGGGGTAGAAAACAGTGAAAGAAACATGGGGGTCAAGAGGGGAGGGAGGCTAAACATGAGACGTCTGCCTCAGACCAAGCTCTGGCTTCATCCTTGATTTGTTGAAGGATTGACAGGGGATGCTTTCTACGTTCTTGAAGACACGAGCGTTTCTTTCCTTCCAAATTTCCCAAGTTACTAAGATAACAAGGGAGGAAGTGGTCTTCGAAGGCTGCCCAAACCTAGAAATAAGAGATGTCCACCAGAGATTGACGGAGGTGGTGGGGTTGGTTTGGTGCTGGTGGGCGTGGAGGGAAATTATTCCAGACCAGTCGGCAACACCATCCCAAATTCTCTTGAGAATCTACAGATGCTGAGGAGGTGAATCGTGGATTCGAGCTCTTGCCTGCAGAGAACACACCTTTGTTGATGGGGCCAACCACGGAGGGCGAGGCGATCGGAGGTCCAAAGTCTATTTTGTATGGCAAGCCACGCAAAGAATTTGTACTTTGGTGGGGCCCAGGTTTTCCAGATGCTTTTGACGAAGCCGGTGCTGGTCGAGCCGTTGAATTGGACGAGGTAAGCTGACTTGGTCGTGAATGCTCCCGATTTACGCGCCGTCCAAACAATCCTATCATCAACGTCGGGTTGGAGCTGAACCAAAGAAACTCTAGACCAGAAAGTTGCGAATTCTTGCAAGGCCTGGCTTGAGATGAGGAGGCCGGAGGAGTCAAGGTCTTGAACCCACTTGCTTTCATGTAATGCTGTTGAGACTAAGATGTTCTTCTGACGGGCCACCGAGAAAATAGTTGGCGCAAGGTCCATCGGTCGCCTTCCATCCAGCCATGAGGACTGCCAGAACTTTGCCTTTTGACCATCGCCGGTATGGACTGTTGTTAAGATAGCGAAGAGTTGCTAGTCGACGTCGTTGCAGGGGATATCGTTGCCTACCCAAGGCTTGTGGAATTGATGCCAGTCTTGCCAGAGCCAACGAAGGCGGAGAGCTCGTGCGAAAAATTGGAGGTTCAGGATCCCCAAGCCTCCTAGGCATGCAGGGCAACAAACACGTGACCAGTTTACCTTGCACTGTCCAGCCGTTAAGGATTCCGCGCAAGTCCAGAGGAAGCGTCTTCTCCTCTTGTCGATGCTCGATATCAGGTATTTGGGGACCTTTAGCGCCGACATGACGTAAGTTGAGATCGAGGATAACACTGATTTAACAAGTGTGAGGCGGCCACTGTGGGAGAGGAGCTTCCCCCGCCAGGTAGAGAGATGGCTTGCAATCTTGTTATCAAGGAATTGAAGATCAGCACGACGAATACGCTTAGTAGAGAGCGGAAGCCCGAGGTATTTGAGAGGGAAGTGAGTGACTGGGACAGGAAAGTCGTGCATGATTTCGTTTAGGTTTAATTCGTCATAGTGAATCGGAACCACGTGGCTCTTAGAGATGTTGACCGTTAAGCCTGACGCCAAGCCGAATTCTCTCAAGATGGTCGCTAGGGTGGTAATGTCCTCCTTCGACGGCTTACAAAAAATAACCGCATCATCGGCATAGAGCGATATTCTGACTGAGGATAGGCTTCCATTGAAGACTGGGTTAAGAAGGCCCCACTCTGTCGCTTGCTGAAGGAGTCTCTGAAGCGGATCTATGGCCATGATGAAGAGGAAGGGGAAAGAGGATCTCCCTGCCGAAGCCCACGCCGGTGCCAAATTTGATCTCCAGGCATACCATTGAGAAGGATTCTCGAGGAGGAGGTGGATAGGATGTTGGCAATCCAATCGCACCAGCGCCTCGGGAACCCCAGATGATTGAGAAGTTCAATTAAGTAGTCCCATCGCACCGAGTCAAAAGCTTTAGCTATATCAAGCTTCAAGAGCAACGAAGGAGTGAGCGATTTGTTGAGGCGACGCGCAACATTATGAAAAGTTGTCATGGATATTTCTGCCTTTAATGAAAGCACTCTGGTCATATGAGATCAAAGAATTTAGGACCTTTGATAGACGGTGGGCCAGAATTTTTGTAACGATCTTAGAGAAACTGTGGATTAGGCTAATTGGTCGGAAATCAGTTGGTCTCTCTGCCCCTTCTTTTTTTGGTAGCAGGAAAATGTGTGCCGTATTCAAGGAAGTAAGGTTAAAAGACTGGAGGCAGTGGAAGGCATTAGCTGCTCGCGTAAGATCTTCCTTAATAATTGGCCAGCAAGCTCTGTAGAAGTTTCCGTTGAAGCCGTCTGGGCCCGGGGCCTTATCCAGGGGCAGGGCATCTATCGCTTCTTTGATTTCTGAAGCCGAGAAAGCAATATTTAGGTCTGAAAGGTTCACCTCCGGGAGGCGCAGATGGTCCCAATCGATGGTCGTCTCTCTAGGAGAAGTTGAGCCCATGACTTTATTGAAGTAGTTATCCACGACGGCCTGCTTGTCTTCTTGTGAGATGGCCCAACTGTCTTTATCTCCTTCCCGAAGGCGAAGGACCTGATTTTTTCTTTTTCTAGAATTGATACGCGCATGGAAAAACTTTGTGTTCGTGTCGCCTTCTTTGAGCCAGGTTAATCTTGCCTCCTATTTCTTCCGAAGTTTTTCAATCACTGCAAGGCCAAGGGTTCTACGCTTAAGCTGGAGACGCAGGCAGGATTCTTCATGAGAAAGGGCCCTAAATTCCATGGCACAATCAAGCCTCAGAATAATCTCCTGGGCCATGTGGAACTGGAGCTTGGCATGGGAGAAGAGAGAACGACTCCAAAATTGAAGGCGTTTCGCCGTTGCTTTTACCTTCACGTGAAAATTTAGGAGGGCGTCCCTGAGACTTGGAGTCTCAGACCAGACAGCAGAGACTTGCTCATTGAAGCTAGGAAGCTTGGTCTAAAAATTTTCAAAGCGGAAAGGACGATACCGTTTGCTGCCCACACCTGCCATTTTGGAAAGGAGTAACGGGCAGTGGTCTGAGATAGACAATGCCAAGGCAGTGCGACAGTGATCCTGGAAGGCGATGTCCGATTCATTATTGCAAAAATCCCTGTCAAGTTTGACCAAGGTTGGGTTATTGTGTTCATTGCTCCAAGTGAACTTTCGGTTTTGAAGATGGAGTTCTTTTAGCGCACAGTCATCAATAGTGTACCGAAATTGCCTCATAAGACTGCGGTTGAAGATTTGGTTGTTTTTGTCTGAAGCCTTATAAATGATGTTGAAGTCTCCGAGAAGAAGCCATTTGGTGTCGTCTGAGGGTGAAAGGTCTCGAATCTCGGAGAGGAAGGCCGGCTTGAGCGTGTCGATAGTTGGCCCGTAGACAGTAGTGAGACGAAAGCTACAGTCACAATCCAGCAGCGAGACTGTGGCGGATAGGCTGAAATCCCTTAGGAGGATGGAGGCAGTACTGGTCTTTGCACTTCTCCGGAGGAGCAGGATTCCTCCTCTAGTCCCATCGGCTAGGAGGAAGGCAAACTCGTCTAGGCGATTGCCGGATAGGAATCTAACGATCTCGGTGTCAACAGCTTGTAGCTTTGTCTCTTGCAAACACGCCAAATCACAAGGATAAGAGGAGAGCAATTGGGAGATAGCATAACGATGTGCTGGACTGTTCAACCCCCGCATATTCCAACAAATTAGATTAAGTTCCATTTGATCGAGGAGTCGACAACATGACGAGGAGGCGAAGCTCCTTACACTGCTGAGGTAGAGAAGTAGGGGACCTAGACAGACTTGTGACGATAAGACGAAGCATAGTGAAAAACTTAGCAAAAGTCCCAGCACAGTGTGAACCAACAACATCCTGAAGCATGAGAAAACTAAGCGTCAGCCTCCAGAGACAAGCTAGCAAGGGCTGTGTCCAGTCCTGCTGTCGGCTCAGCCTCCAGACGGAAGAGATCGGTGAGGGCCTGGATAGCGTTGCACGGAAGTGGCCCGTGGAAGAGCTTGGCGTACTCCTGCAACTTGCTATCTGTGAGCGCTTCTGAGTTGGTGATGACACCTAGCCGACGGGCAAGCAGCAGCTGGGCGCGTTGAACCACCGGGACTGCTTTCAGCTTGCAAGCCAGGCGAGCACTGCGCCTAGGGGTGGTCAGCCTGCTTGCAGCGGCTTGGCAGTGGCGCTGCCTTGGCGCAACTGTAGGTGCTGGCAGGATGGCTAGCAGTGTGGGGCCGAAGAAGTTAGCAGCAACAGTTGGCTTGGGAATGCTGGGCTCCACGGTGGCCTCCGCGGCTTCAGACAGAACCAGCGGGGGGTCCTTGGCTACAACCGACAGAACCGGCGAGGCTTCATCGGCTGCAACCGATAGAGCCGGCAGGGGTGCATCAACTGCTTGATGATCTTCAGCCGGGCAGGCATCTGAGGAAGCTTTAGTCGGGCCAACGCCGAGGAGCCTGGGAGTCGGCGCGAGCTTGGCAAGCCAGGCTTGCCTAGCAGAGCGAAGACCTGGTAGGAAGTTCTCCGGTGAAGAGTGCATGACGACTAGCTGCTTGGTTAACGAAGAGGCCTTGGAGTCGAAAGCAACACGTAAAGCGGCATTAGCAGTAACAGATGGCGAGGTAGGGTCGGGCATGATCACCGAGGGCGCCAACACTAGAGGAGGCACCGCCGCTGGTGGGGATCGGCGGTGGCGGTGGCCCGCCGAGGTGTCCTGGCGAAGGCGGGGCCAGGGGGAGCGGTAACGACGGCGGAACTTGACCGGTTCCTTGCCGCGGTCCTCGTGACGGCGGCCCCTACGAGCGCGGCGACGGAAGTTATTCATCCCGTCATCGCAGTCATCGTCGCCATTGGAGTCTTCGTCGTCAGGGCCAACGCGCATGTTCTGATCACAACGACTCTAAGCACAATATGTTTAATACCTACATTTTAATTCCAATTAAACAGAGCTAGGGTAGTCTTAACACATGCATTCAGCCATTCATGCACACGTACTGTTCCTTTCTACCGTTGCATGATGACACATACACTGTATATAGATCGGAACAGTGAATCAACTACAAGAAATAATATCGTAATTCTTCCAGTGTAGCCCTAGTCAAAGCGTTTGTCTTGCCCGTACCACAAGTTGCCGGACAAAGCCGGTCAGATTGTGCAAGCCAGGGATAATAGAAATATGTAAATGATGGTCTATGCAGAAAAATAATATATTCCAGACAAGACCTGACATAACATAACAGTGAGATTTGAAAGCAATCAAGCATGCACACGGGGCTCCTGTGATCGATCGATGATAGATCTCAGGATTCAAGATGTAGAGGAGTAGGTCGCTGGCTGCGATTGCACCGTGGGTCCAAAGGCAGATGCAACTAGCAGCAGCTAACACTAAGAAAAAACGGACAAGGGGCCGAGACCTGGGTGATGGCAGCGGCAGGCAAGGCATGCAGGCGATCGAGCAGGCTGCACTGCTGCAGGCGACGGGCATGCCCAGCAACGCTACAGTAGCGGCGCGCGAGAGAGAAGGGGCCCGGCCATGTCATACAAAGGACAGGAATCAATTCACTGGCTTTCCTCTTTCCTCTCAGGCGACGTTTTTTCTCTCTCTTTTGAAGAATTCTCACGCCAAGTTGGACGACATGAGCAAAGTCGAGCCTCGCTCTCTCGCTGACTGGCCCACCACTCCTTTGCTGAGAAAGCCAGGGGGAATTGAGGAAAAGGCTAGCTAGTCATGCACTGTTTATCTTCTTCCTCCGTCGACTCAAATAGCACTTCGGTATTGATTAATTAGTCAGGTGTTCTAATACTGCCAGATCAGAAGGAAATTCAAGGGGGAACTACGGGGAACAGTATGCAGCGAACAAGAAACATGTCAGATCAAGCCTGTTTGCATGGATAGGCAATTGATTTGGTCCCAAAAGTTGCTAGAGAAATCTCCCCCTCACATTACTAGTTCAGCTTATCAGTTGTATTAGGTGGATGCAGTACTAACTACTAACTGATGAGGCACCCCATGTGCCAGCTATTGACAACACCAATTTTTGCTCGGTTGCTAAATTGCAAAAGAGGGAAACGAAATGGGGTGCAAAATACAAAAGGATAGAGAGAGAAGATGAATCAATCATGCTTCATGCATTCATTCATTCATGAATGCATGTATGCAAAGAGACAAGATTGAATGGGGAGGAAGGCAAGAGACGACGGCCGCGTGCGAGCAACAAACCTGCAGCTGAGCTGAGCCTGGGAGTGATTGACTGAGTGCACACTGCAGAGAGGAGTATCGTACAAGCACGCCCACTGCCCACTGGCATGGGGCACTGGCCAAGTGGCCATGCAGGTGCGTTCTCTGTTGAGAGACTGTGAGAGGAATGGAGGACGAAGCGAGCAAGCAGCTAGCTGGGGAAAGGGAGGGCGGCAGTGTAGTGGCTGTGTGACAGTGAGACGCCAGGCCAGGCCGGATCGGAGGAGTACGTGCGTGCGCCGGTGCACGTGTGGACGTGGTCAGAGAGAGAGAAGACGACTACTCGTCAATCAGCGGGCGGCCTCGCGCGCGCGCCTACGCCATGCCACGGACGGGGCGTTGCTCTCGATCCCCATCCGTAGCCTACAGTGTACCCATCGATCCATCATCCCGCCGGGGACCAGCGCAGAAATCTCCTCTGATGAGTCTACTCTCCTCCTCCCGCTGTTTACTATTTAAAGGCGCTCGCGACAAAGCCCCCTCGCGCGTGCATGCCTAGCCCTATCTGCCGCTTGTCCCTCTCCTTCCTCCTCTCCTCTCCTCTGGCTCTCTCTCTCTCCTTCCTCCGCCATTGCAGACACTTCAAGCTAGAACTGGTGCCTAGAGCTTCCATCTCTCTCTCTCTCTCTTTCTTCTAGCAGCTGTGCTTGTGGGTGGAAATGGAGGAGGGCGGATTGCGGAATCGGTAAGCTGGGAGATGGGCCGGCGACTGGCTGGGGAAGAAGGCAGCAGCCGGCCGGGAAGGCGGGACTGTAGAGCGCGTGTGTTAGGGCCGTGGGGGAGGAGTACGTGCCAGTGAGGGGGCACTGCCATCAATGCAGGGGCCTAGCTAGCTTCTGTCTCTGTTAAGCACAGTTAATCCAACGAGAAATACAATTCATCAGATGCTGCAAATACATATCATTTACTCAGCTAGATAATGGGGGTGTTCCCTTCCAGATGCTGCATATCTATATAAAGCATCAGGGTGCAGTGGTAGCCATTATATACTTTGATTTAATTGCGTGGTAGAAGCCATGAAAATATTTATGATGGAATTGCAGTGGATGTGTGAGCTAGTGCATTGGGATCACAAATTCACAGTACACATTAGCTACTTAAGTTAGCTTGAAGCTTTGCGATGATGAGGAAAGAGGGCAAGCTAAGAAGCCAATAATATTTCATCGGATCTCCATTTCTTTACCATGGATATGTATGGGATCATGAACAAATAGCAGCAGCAATTCGTTTATTTCCCCCTACCACGCCAACTTCTTTCATCTACTAACCTAATTTATCAGGAAAAGGGGGACTTGGGGAAAAGGAAGAGAAAGAGAAAGTAGGAGATCAACGAAGAAAGAAGAAAATTAGGCTAAAATATACCACCAGAACCAGAAAGCTCAAATCTTGTGATGTCGGAGGCGATAAACAAATTAATGGACAAGGTTTTCAGGTCTACTATACTGATCAGGAGGTGCTTGGTGCAGTGCCAGTACTCCCTCCTGCAGGTTGAGCGGCCGACGCAGCTGTAGCACCACCGCTGGCGCTACCCCCGTCCTTGCCTGCAGCGGCCGCAGCAGCAGCAGACGAGCTAGACGGCTCGACGGTGGCGAGCGGAACCGCCTGCGTGCGCTTGCGCTTCTTCTTCTCGTACGGGATGCCGCGCGCCTTGGCCTGCGAGTCGCGCACCTCGCGGAGGTAGATCCGGACGGCGCGCGCGGCGAAAGGGTTGGACTCTGGCGTGCCGCCACTCTCCTCGTACGCGGCTCGCAGGCGACCGATGAGCGCGTCGAGGGATCCCCACGCCTGCCGCAGCGGGCACGGGCACGGCCCCGGCGGGCTGGGCTGGCCGTAGAAGGCGCACCCCGTCGCGTGCACCTTTGTCTTCCCGAACTGGTCCAGGTACCTGAGAAACTCGATAACGTGCGCGCCGCTGCACCGCGCCAGCGTCAGCGGCGGCCGGTGGTTCCGCAGGTACTGCAGGAACGTGTTCCAGTCCCTCCGCTTCTGCGACTCGTACCTGCTCAGCTGCGCCGGCGGCTGTGGCGCCGCCACGGCCGGC
>KE372043.1:146841-158866 GCA_000418225.1 Zizania latifolia
AGGATCTGGTTCAAGAGAAGAAGAAGAATAGCTCTCTTGAGTATTTGCAGTGAAGAAGATGAGGAAGATCAAGAGGAGGAGAAGGGATTACCTGTAGTTAAAGTCCAGTACGGTGAAGAATAGCAGGCTTCGACGCTGACGACTCTGCCCTTGAATGCGAGTGTGCTCCAGTGGCAGCCACACCGCTGGGAGGGGACCCCAAAGGTCTGGCTCCCTGGGGTCGACAAGCGCAACGTCTTCATTGGCCCCTATAGCCCCGGCGTCGGCTTCACCGGCGACACTCTCATTGGCGTCTACCTCGACACCGTGGAGCCCGACCACGCGCGCACCTAGGCCGCCAAGTTCCGCTCCGCCGTCGACGACATGCTACCCAAGCAGTGGAATCTTTAGTTACCAGGAGTTGAGAAGAAGAGAGGAAGTCCAGCGGAGTCATCACCGACGGCAGATGCCTAAGGCGTCACCAACCACCTCGAGCTTGCTCTTGCCGGCAAGCCCGTGGTCCTTCCCGAGGAGTCTGGCACCCGCGTCGGCCTCCATGACACCGCTGACTCCGATGACGAAACTACCAAGGCACCGCAGCCGTCCACGCCCACGACGACGCCCGTCAAGGAGGACACACCCCCTCTCGTAGTCCTTGACGTCGCCGACCCTGCCTCCGTGCCGCTCGGCCGCGTGTTCACTACGTCCTCCGGCCTCTCTCCGCCAGCCCGCGACTGCAGTCCATTCTCGGTCGCCGCCGCCACGAAGGCAGACGTGTTTGGGGCGGCGCCGCCGTCCATGTGTGGCCACCTCCGCCCCCTCAGGTGCGGCCCTCGGCGCACCACCGCCCAACCGCGTTGCCAGGCGTACCTTCGACCCTCGCCGTGTCGCCCTCCGTGCGACGGACTGCTCGCCCAGCGCCCGCGGCCGCAACCCAGCCAAGGCCACCGCCGACTGCCAGATCTGCGCCGCCAACTGCCCGATCTGCGCCGCTAATCGCCAGATCCATGCTGTCGGTGCCGCGCCGACCCTCCGCCAGCCGTTGGTCGCCGTTTGCTGTGAGTCATCCACCCGCGTTGCCCGCCTCGTCGTCGTCCAGCCGCTCTCGCCACGTCGGCCGCCCGCGCCCGCGCGCTGGGCCGTCGCCGCGCGACGCGCCATCACCACCCAGCGTCAGCCTTCCCGACCCGGTGCGCCGTCGCTGGTCGCCGCCGCAGCCTCCCCCCTCATCGGTTACGTTCAAAATGAGAGTGAGCCACACATGTGAGCGCAGAGGTTTCTACATCAGTTAGGAAGGAAAGGAGCTATAAAAAAAAGAAATTAAAAAGAGAGAGAGAGAATAGAGCGGCTTCTTTGGCAAGAAAGGGGCAATTAAAAAAGAGGGAGAGAGAGCAGTGCGAGCAGAAGCAAGAGTTGAAAGAAAGAGGGACCAGTATAAAATACTGTGATTTTTGAAGAGTATTTTTGGGTGGAGCTATATACAAGAAGATCGAGGATCGAGTTGCTGCGACAACCGGAAGACTTGAAGCAACGGAAATCAGAAATTCTTGAAGCACTGGCTTGGGGGCAAGCCAGTTTTTAAGGGAGGAAGAATGTCAGAAACCTTCTAGAGGTAAGATTAGTAGGTATTAATACTAACTGAACAGGAAAAAGACGAACGTAGAAGCTAGGCCGATTTTACTAGGCTCTTGAGCTCTTCAAGATTCCCTTCTGCCACCACATGTTTTGCCTGTGATCCCCTGTCAGGACCTTATTAGTAGGTAATTAGGAGAAGACTTGGAAATAAGCAGAGGATTAGTAGGAAAATTTAGGGGATAAGTTATATTAGTAGGAAAATTTAGGGGACAAGTTAGATGTGGTTATATATAGGGAGCAATACACTTGTATCAACTTGAACAAGAGGAAGAAAGGAACAGTGTGGCTGGCTCGGCAGGGGGCTTCCTGTGCGAGATTATTTTTCTGTTTTCTTGCTGTGATTATGTGTGTCGATTGCGATTAGGTCGCTAACAACTTGGTATTAGAGCTAGCAGCCGTCATGCCTACCTAGGGAGATGGGGTGTTAGGTTCCTGGGTCATTGGATGTTGCCAGCAACTTTAGTCCTACCTCGTCCACGGAAGGAGGCTACGAGCAGTTTATAAGGGAGAGTAACCATCCTTCCTTAGACCGGTCTTTTAGGATGTAAGAGGATTTTCCGTTTATAAGCTACGTTGGATGCGCATAAATGTTCGGACGTGGGCTGAGGCCGGAAAGGTAAGGCGTGATTCGCTAACATCCCCAATGTCAATGGTACGGTCTGCCGTAAACCAAGAACGCATATCGGCATACAACGACGCACACAATACACATGGCAGACATACTGCAGTAACCTGCTGCAGGGACGCCAAGGAAACTAGGGATGTGACTGGCAGTTAGGAAGCAGACACTCGCAGGTGGGCCACGCGTAAGGGAAGTCCCCGTTGCAGCGACCGTCGACAAAGTCGTGATGCTGGCAGGTTTCCCTGCATTTGCGCGTGTGGATGCAGAAGATGTAGTGAATTTCGTCCGGGATCCAGCAGTCATCGCTCTAACCCTGAACAGATGGCACCTCGCCTAAGAAGCATAAAGAAAACAACAGATCAAGCACCGTCGCGTCGAGGATGGAGGTGGCGCTAATTGGTCAAGGGATCGATATATCATATTGTCAAATTTACTTCCATCAATGGATGGCTGGTATCAAATAGTCCTCTTGCATGTCAATGGCCAATTTGAGCCCCCCTAAAAGAGCTTAAATTGCATCTGAACATTATATTACACCATACTTTCCGGGAAACCATGACATTAGCTAGCTACATTTTATGTGGCCATGTATCATTCACACACTGTTTGAATACTGTATGTCATATTGTCAAAGGCTGAAAGCAAATCGATCTAGAGCCTGACTCAAAACTACCAGCTGCCTAATACTGTACTAACTACATCGATTTTCGATGCAAAACGACTTATATAACAAATCGGATGCATTATCTATAGATATTACCAACACAACATAAATATTCAGTACCGTCCTAAAAACATGCATTGCATGCTACAAATACAATAAATATCGTAATCAAGACAGACTAGCAAACTGACGAGTTCTAAATACTAGTACTTTCATGTTCTTAGGCACGTATGATTTATTTTAGTTGTCACGAGACGAGAGCATCATGACATAAGTGAATATAATTATACACGAGCAATTACTCTGGCAACTCTGACCTTAATTAGTTTCTGTTAGTCTTGAGCTGCGTCAGCTTCGTGCGTGGCCATGGCCGGCATCTTCGAGTACTCCTGCTTGCTGCTCTTCCTCTCCCTGCTGCCAACTCTTGGGCTGCCACGACTGTCCGTTCCTAGCCCGATGGACAGCCTGGTCAGAGCCTTCCGTGCGTCGGTGCAGTACTTCTTGCTCGCGCCGAGCAGCGACGACACGCCCCAGCCACGGCTGACTTGGCATTCCTTTTCCTCGCGGCTCCTCTTCTCGCCATGCGGCCGCGGCCAGTCTCGGTCGGTGACGTTGCCAGCTTTGTTCTCCTCCTGCATGGCGTCGCGTAGGGTGGAGAACCTGCGGCTGTGGGAGGGCGAAGGGCTGCTGGCGCCGGCGAGAGGGGACGACACATGCTGCACCGCCGCCGGGCTCCTGAACCCGCAGACCGTGGGCTTGGCGCTCCAGGGGAAGAACACCATGAGCCCGCAGGCTCTAGGGGACATCTGATCGACGCGCGCGCTGACGTTGATGCGGGGCAGAAGCTGCACCTGGACGGGGTTTCCGTTGCTCTGCCGGACCGTCGGCTGCAGCCCTTCGTGGTCAGGGTGCGTGCTGCATCGTCGCCAGCGTTTTGGGTGTCTGCCCGAGGTTGAGGACGACGGGGTTATGGAGGCTTCCCGTGCTGCATGGCGGGATGACCGGTCATTGACGAATCTCGTGGCGCGGCCGAGGAAGATGTCCTCGAAGCGCTTGGACGTGATCCGGTCGAACGAGCCGATCCGCTGGTCGGGCGAGGAGATCCTGTCCAGGGCGTCGGAGAAGGACGTGTCGTCGTCGCTGCTCCCGTCGCTCGAGTTGCCGTAGCACCAGTTCCTGGCGGGGCACGGCGGCCAGCGTCCCGGCGGTGGCTTCGGCGGCGGCATCTCCTGCGCCATGTTCACGCACGCGCTGCTTCTCTTGGGCACACCCGGGGAGCTCTCCCAGGAAAACGGCACGAGCGTGCGCAGCGGGGAGTCGTCGCGGCGGCACCGCACGCTGACCGCGTCAACCGAGGCGCACGACCGGCGTGGCGTGGATAGCGGCGAGTCGAGCAGCTGCGGGAGCTGCTCGCCGTCGGCGGCGCCATTGCCGCAATGCCCCTCCTTGGGCCGCTTGGTGACGATATCCGTGGGCAATGCACCAGCTGCTCGATCGGCATGCAACGTGTGCGGGGAGTTTAAGAGTGCACGCCAAGACGGCCTCGCTCGACAGATCAAGGTAGGTGAGGCCATGCTGCCATAGTGCCAAGGGCAATCTTTTCCGCGAAAAGTGACAGTGGGCGTGCAGAGGTTGGGCCGTAGCTTCGTGTATGGTTGTATATGCATCTCAGTATCTCACTGTGTTTTTGCCGCTCGTTGGCTTGTTCCCGTGATCACACGGTGCATGATCTAGGGCCTTAATGGCGGAGGTTGACGAAAGGGCGCAGAGCCGCAGAGCGAAAACGCAAGAGAAAAAAGTGATCGCCATGGTTTGACGAGAACCGACACCTCTAAAGTCTAAAGTTAGGAAGGAGCAGTTGGGATCTCAACAGTCTCAACGGTGTGAAGCTATTATGAAGTCTTATCTTCAACCATTACAAAGTGTGCCTCCACAACCGTTTTATATCGTTAAATACTAACGAGATGGCTGAGATCTATCGATGCTATGACAAATCGGTTTGATGGGGGGAGAAAGTCAGTTTCAGCTCTGTTCGGTCCAGTTACATTTGCTTATCGGCCTTCGCTATCATCATTCGTGAATGGGCCGTGCAATTTGTGCATCACAGGAACCAGGCCGTTGTTTGCGAAGCGAGGCCGCACCCCGCCGTCGGCGCCGTCGCCATCGCCGTCTCCAGCGTAGCGAGCAACATAAAAAAGCGAGAAACCAGCTGCGGCGCCGCTGCCCTTTTACGACCGAAGAGGCCAAAGCCAAGGCAGTGAAGGCACCCATACGGCATACCCCCTCCTACCTGCCCTCCTCCACAGTCACCTCCGCCGCTGCTACGGTTCACGTATCACGAGAGGCCTGAGCGGCGATCTGCTGGCTGCGGCTACCCCAAGCAAGTAGCCAACCAAGGGGGGAGGCGAGCATTTTGGTCTGCTCATCTCGAGGTACCAGTCGATCTCTGTCCCGTTCTTCCCTTCCATCGTTGGAATCCGATTCCATGCCCATTTGTGTGTTGATGAAGGATCGGATTGGGACCGGATCCTGCGTTGCGCGGATCTGTTTTGTTTGTCTCGTGCCCTGCGTGCCCAACTGCCTGTGTAGGTTGCTGTGTGGTTCATTCTGAATTTCGCGTTGCTTCCTGGTTCCGATCTGTTTGCGCTGCTGCTGCTGCGGAGTTCTCGAGGGTTTTTAGTTCAATAGTTCTAGAGGAGGTTGTGATCCTCAAGGAGGCAACGGCGGGGCAGCTCCCCATACCAACGGTGAGACCATGAGAAAAATAGTGAAAATTTGGGGGCGGGGAAGTAAAAAAGCTCCCACTGATCTCTGCATCCTCTAAGAATACAGCATGTTTGGTTTCAACAAACTTAGTAAAACTATCAAGGCAATAAAATTAGTATCTCTTAGACTTATCAGGGTATCCGATGAGATGACCGCTCACTGTCTTAGACTCTGATTTCTTCAGCTGTGGGTTGAACAACTTAGCTTCAGCAAGACATCCTCACACACATAAAGGAAGAAACATATTTTCATCTTTTCCGTCCCAACTGTACGTTGACAATGTTATGGTACCCTTACAGAGAGGAAGAGATGTTATGGACTTATGGTACCACCAGCATTAGCTGCAGGTGTAGATGTTTGGATATTGGGGGAAGATGTAGTAGCTATGGCCTATGGGAGTTCTGTATGCAGTTTTTTTTTGGATGTGCAAAGGTAACATGTTAAATTGGCCTTCTTTATGTTAGGATTGATATAGACACTAGTGAGGAGACAGTGTGGAAAATACTGTAAGAACACTCCCAATGTTCTGATCTTGCTCTTAGGTTTGGTGACTTAGGTGTCAAATGATGATAATGTTAGAATTTAGCATTGGATATCCCATGGAAAGATTGTTTCCTCTCATGCTTCTCGTAGGTTCAATTTTATTAGCCTTTTGTTTGTTATGGTCATTTTCTAATGAGTCAGATCGACTGGTAAACAATTTTTGTACTCCTGTTTTCTAAGAAAATCATAAACTAGCATTATTCAAGAATCAAAATTCAAACGAATTGATGCTCTGGTGTCCATATGATGTAGTTAGCTGTTCCACTGGTGTTTTCAGGGAAACATATTTCATCGTGCAATCCATTAGATAAAGGGTCGTTTCAATCTCTGTTAGTGTTATCTTTCAGTGTTTTGAATGCATTTCCCTAATGATTTATCTTTCATGTCACCATCTGTCTATTATCTACACCATATCTCAATATAAATCTAATGAAACTCTGTTCCTGCAGTTAGAAATGGCATCTGTTACCATCAATTCAGTTAGTGCTCAGGCTGGCCTTATCTCAAAGCCAAGAAATCATGTCCTTACGAGCTACAGTGGATTAAAGGCAGCATCATCTATTAGCTTTGAATCATGGTCACCATTCTTGGGCCATAATTTATCTCTTCGGGCATCTATTGCTCCAAGGATTGTACCAAAGGCAAATTCTGGATCTCAAATTTCTCCTGAGGCATTTTATAAAGTGGCAGTACTTGGTGCTGCTGGTGGCATTGGTCAACCGTTGGGCCTGTTAATTAAGATGTCTCCTCTGGTCTCAGCACTACATCTGTATGATATTGCAAATGTGAAAGGAGTTGCTGCTGATCTCAGCCACTGCAACACACCTTCTCAGGTTCTGGACTTTACTGGGCCCTCAGAATTGGCCAACTGCTTGAAAGGTGTGGATGTTGTTGTCATCCCTGCAGGGGTCCCAAGGAAGCCAGGAATGACTCGTGATGATCTTTTTAACATCAATGCGAGCATTGTCAAGTCACTTGTTGAGGCTGTTGCAGAGAATTGCCCAGAGGCCTTTATCCATATAATCAGCAACCCAGTAAACTCAACAGTGCCTATTGCTGCTGAGGTTCTAAAACAGAAGGGTGTTTACAACCCCAAGAAGCTTTTTGGGGTTAGCACCCTAGATGTTGTCAGAGCTAACACATTTGTAGCTCAGAAGAAGGGCCTCAAGCTCGTTGATGTTGATGTCCCAGTTGTCGGTGGTCATGCTGGGATTACAATTCTACCATTGTTGTCAAAGACCAGGCCATCTGTCACCTTTACACATGAGGAAACTGAAGAGCTGACAAAGAGAATACAGAATGCTGGGACAGAGGTGGTGGAGGCAAAAGCTGGTGCTGGATCTGCTACCCTGTCCATGGCCTATGCTGCTGCCAGATTTGTCGAGTCATCCCTTCGTGCATTGGCTGGCGATCCAGATGTTTACGAGTGCACTTTTGTTCAGTCTGAATTAACCGAGTTGCCATTCTTTGCATCCAGAGTTAGGCTTGGTAAGAATGGTGTTGAGTCCATCATTTCTGCCGACCTCGAGGAAGTGACTGAATATGAGGCCAAGGCCCTTGAGGCATTGAAGCCTGAATTGAAGGCCAGCATTGAGAAGGGCATCGAGTTCGTCCACAAACAACAGGCTTCTGCATCTGTTTGAAGCGAGGAGAATGACAGTCGGTATGAGAAGGTAATAAATGCAGAAATGGTTCTCGATGGCTTTTAGTTTTGCTGCTAGAATTTTTTGTGTCTAGGAAGATGATCCAAATCGGTTATAGCTTGAGTTGCTTGTTCGTTTCTTGTGATCATGAGGGGAGTGGCGCCCAAACTGTTGCTTTTTTTTCAGGAGCTGTCTAAAAACACAAAAAATTTGCCTCGTTTGGCCGTGGTCGTGCCTGCTGCTTGGTGAAGTAGACATACTAATGAATAAAAAGAAAGTTTTTTATCGTCACCTGTATACTTTTGTGATGTATACCTTCTGGGACTGGGAGTGCCAAGTCCTGTCGATTGCTGTTGAACATGGCATTGTTTTTTTTTTTGTCAATATGGCAAATTAGCAACCTCATTTCCTGTCATTTTCAACGCGTCACAAATTAGCGATTTCATGCAAAATCTATTTTCGTAGCAGCTGGTGCACATATTAGAGGGAATATTAACTAGCACGAAAGAAGTCAAAACACCGCCGAATTTATTCTGGGTTGTCATAGTCTGTTCGTTGGGTTTAAATTCTGAACAGCTTGAAAAACACAAGCCCATTTCGATTTACATGAAACGACCAATGCTATCACTAAATAATCTACAAGTGTTGGAAGAAAAAAAAAGAGAGGAATAAACAAGAGTGCCCATTTCCTCCTCCATTAGGATGCCCTGCTCGCCAAGAACGCATCCAGCTTGTCGTTCTCTTCCCTGCCCAGGAACCTGATGCAGATGGGCGGCGTCACGCCGTACCTCGCCAGCAGCGCGTATGGTATGGAGAAGAGACCGTCGCCGCAGATGAGCCCGGACGCCAGCACCGGCGCGAACACCTGCGAGCCCAGCTTGTCCTTGCGGTTCCACATGAACACGATCAGGCTGCCGACGCACATGTCGATGGACACCGCCGGCACCAGCAGGAACGACACGGCCATGCCGGTGACGCTCGGGATGTACTGCTGCGCCCGCCACTTGCCGTACGTGGCCACCTCTCGCAGCGCGCAGATGGCCAGCGCCAGCGCGAAGAAGGCGGCGCTGATGGCGAGGCAGTGCTTGGGCAGCTCGAGGCCGCCGGCGCCGAGCATGGCGATGCCGCGGTAGATCTTGGCCAGCGGCGCCTGGTAGGTCTTGTTGGGGTTCACCTCGTAGAAGTGGTGGAAGACGGCGAAGATTGCCGGGTTGACGAGGCAGCCGAGCGCCGTGCCGATCACCTGGCTCACGAAGGTGGCCCGCGGCGAGGTGAGTGTCAGGTACCCCGTCTTGAAGTCCGACATGAAGTCGGAGGCGGTGGAGACGATGGACGACACGATGCCGCAGATGACGAGGCTCCCCACGATTCCCCCGTTCTTGATGCCGATCCACGACGCGAAGAGCAGGATCACCAGCTTGTTGTACTGCGCCGAGAGGTTGGTTTCGGCGACGCCTGTGCCGTAGGCGTTGCAGAAGGCCAGGACGGGCGCGAACGCGTACGCGGCAGCGACGTGGTAGTACCTCACCTGGCCGTACATGTACGGGATGGCGACGGTGGAGACGGCGGCCAGGACCGTGTACCCGCCGATGGCGAAGGTGCTCGGGATGTGCTCCCGGAGGAACACCTGTGTCCTGCGGCGGTCGTCGAAGCTCAGCACCGGCCGTGGCACGGAGTCGATGTCGGACAAGGACCTCATCGTCGTCTCCGCCGCCATCTGGTGGTGGCGCACGGTGTGTATTGTCCTCAGCGAGATTACCACGAGCTGGAAGATGCCATCGGCAAGAATCATAGCAATGGCGCAAAACACCTGCTTGATCACAAAGTGAAGTCGATCAATTCTTGATCTTTTCCGTTTTGTCAACAACAAATTCTGATGCTTGTTTTTTTCTTGGCCAGTGGTGATCACATCGATACCTTGTACCCGGTGAGGCTTTTCAAGCTGGTTTCCTGGAGATCGGCATCGTACCAACTCCCCCTTTTGCTCTGGATGTACGGCCACATGACTCCCCAGGAGACGATGGACCCGACGAGCATCGAGATGTTGATCAGGTGAGGGCTGATCATCCCAATGCCGACGTATGTTCCATTCAAATTGACATAGAAACTGCAATGCAACCATGAAAGAAACACAAGCCAAACACAAGCCACTATCACTGACAAGTTCTCCATCTCAAATTCAGCTCATAACTTGGCTGTGTGAATTCGCCAATTTCCTTACCCGTGTTGCAAGGCGCTGAGCCCAAACGTCGGGAAGGAAGTGAGGCCGCAGTTTGGCCCTCCGGTGTAGAACCACTGGAAGACGGACCAGAACAGGGTCGCCAACGACGACCGGAGAACGAGCGACACTTGCCTCCTGCGACCAGGAACAGATGCAGATTATTGCGTAGATTAATCGTGTTAACAGTGTTGCCATCGGATAGAGTGGTCTGCTCACTTTGCTTGCTTGGCGCCGTGAGGGGTGTGGAAGCTGTTGATGAGGTGCGCCGTCGCGGAGCCGCTTGGGAACGTCAGCCGGTGGCGGATGATCATTGTCTACGGATGGGTGAAATTACGGTGCACAAATTAACCATTCGATCGCAGTAACTAAAGATGAAATTGATAGGTGTGTTCGTGGATCGTACGCACCTTCCTCATGGGGACAACGGCGAGGAGACCGACGAAGCTGACGAGGAAGAAGAAGGCCAACATCCGACCAAACGCCTGCTCGCTGACGTTCGCGCCGGTGGTGTCCCCGGTGCTCGTCTTCTCTGCCGTCTTCCGGTCCATGGCCAGCAGGTACGACCCGAACCCCCCTGATAACACGTGGGCGACACCGACGCCGTTACGATGGCAGAATCGAGGGGAGGCGGCGCGTCATGTCTCGGTGGCGTACCGCTGTAGGTCATGCTGGCGCAGGCGACGACACAGGTCTGGACGACGGCGTTCTCCTGGCGGTTGAAGGGGCGGCGCGGCGAGCCGAGCTGGTCGAGCAGGCGGGTCCAGGCCTTGAGGAGGAAGAAGCCGAGCAGGCCGGCGGAGATGTTGAGCGACGGGATGATCCCCGACGTGAACACCAGGTTCATCATCACGCCGCTCAGCGCGACGCCCAGCGCGACGCTCGCCACCACGGCGCGCAGCGTCACCTGCTCCGTCCACGGCGGGACCGGCTGCCCCTCGAACGCTCGTTCCGTCGACGGCCCATCCCGCGGGTCGCCGACAGGCTCCATTCTGGTCTCTCCCTCCGCCACGCTAGCCTCGCCAGAGGATCCCCTATGCAGATCGAGCCGGTCGCTAGCCAATGCATCTACTGCGTTTGATCGTCGTGCAGCTTTGGTTTTGCATGCACGCAACTGTTGATCGATCTAGCTACAAGGGTGGGAAGGAAACGGAGGAAGGAAAACGAACGAGAGAGGCAGGAACAAGATTACTATTCTTGACATGGCTGCCTATTTAGACATTTACTATTCTCAACAATTTCTCAAATAAAATTCGTTTTATAATTTTTAGTTATTTCTTTTCACACTTGCCAAATAAACATTGTTCTATCGCAAATAAATGACTTATCTTTTTAAAACAAAATAAATATCAACTAAATCAAATTATTTGAGTTGATTTTTAAATCTTACGTACAAGTCCAAAACAAAATTATAAGCACATGGTAATGCAACGCAGAAAGCATTGCTTGGATTTTGGGTCTGTTTGATATAGCTCAACTCTAAAATTTAAACTAGATATAGTATAATAAAATAATTTAAACTTTTATCTTTAATCAAAAGTAAAACTAGATTATTTAACTAAATATTATTAATGTATCCGTAACTTCGTTAAGGATTTCTTTAAGCTATGTTAGAAATTACTCTCGCCATGCAGACCAGGTGTTCAAATACCAACGGTGCAGTACGAGGGATAATAGTCTAGTGAATCAGTGAATTCCTCGTCGTCTACTTCAAACTGAAATCTTTCTAAACATCTTGTTTGGTTTGAGGAACGGAACAACTCTAGAAAAGAGAATAATAATTACGAAACGACTTCATGGAGCGATCGACAAGTCCATGTGCACTTCAGAGTTCAGACCAAACAACTCGTACTGGTGACCTCGAAACAAAAAAATGATTCTATCAACAATATCATGATGCTCAGGTGGCGTGCACACAAATACAATTCCAATAACACCGCAGTTTCAATTTCTCA
>KE372043.1:158876-179775 GCA_000418225.1 Zizania latifolia
ATTAAGGGTTTGTTTACAGCAGAAGGAACAGAGAAAAGACTGCAGAGAAGTAACACAGTCTCTTTGTTGTCTAGGACACCACCAGTCACCAGTGGTAGACGGGCTAGGAAAATGTCCATTACTCATGCAACTTATTCTTCTCATACTTCTGTACACGGCACTTCTAAATAATTGTCGTATGGTACTGCAAAGACACTTGATCCATCGTATTAAATTAACCAACTGACCCCTCAAGCTTCAGGTTCATAAGTGCATCCATCTCGTGTGCAAACTCGTAAGGAAGCTTCTCGAAAACAGACCTACAGAATCCGCCGATCATGGCTGCAACAGCCTTTTCATGGTCTATTCCCCTTTGCTGGAAATAAAATAGCTGGTCCTCCCCAATTTTGGAAGTGCTTGCCTCATGCTCAACACGACCAGAAATGCAGCCCACCTGTTATCATGCAAGTTGGATCAGTCTGTTAGTGTAAATGTGGTTTCAACCATATTAGTTACAGAGCTAGTTCTGGCCGATATGGACTTGAGGTCTACAAATAGTACTGGAGCCCTATTGGTTACACATGTGTACTCATAACCCCAAATACATGTAATTGCAGTTTATGCAAGTGTTTGTGCATATATATGTACTACCTCCGTTTCATATTATAAGTTTTTTTAGCCATATCTAGATTTATATAGATGTCAATGAATCTAGACACATATATAAAATGTATATATTGACATCCATATGAAACTAGACATGACTAAAAAGACTTACAATATGAAACGGAGAGAGTACTAATGTACGCATAGGAACATGCATGCACAGAGATACATTCTTGTCTGGATGAATATTGCAGGGGATCATCAAAGATGTCATGAGAAACATTAACTGTCAGAACTAAGCAGGTAACCTAGAGGTGAAGGACAGCATCAACTTAAAGGTACCAGCACAAAACACTGTATACTAATGTTCCAGAAGAATGCCATTATATTAGACAAAAAGTCAAGCTTTAGGTATGTTTGAAAGTGTGAATGGGAGCATGATGAAGCCTACGACACATAAACTATACTAAAGATGTGCTGGTTGTGCGCCATCACATAAAATTCCAAACGAACTGTTATCATCAGAATGTGTGCTTTTGAACATGTAAGCATGTAAGGCAGGGGACTTACAAAGGCTGGAAACTTAGAATGTTAGATAAATTGGACTAAACCGATAATTTGATACCTTTATAGTTTTGCCAATGTAAAAGTTGCAATCATCATAGGGGATCATTAGCAATCAAATTGCATGTAAATATAGAGTATAGTTTAGTACACTGAACAGTTAATTCAGAAAAAGGGTTCCATTAGCATTTACCTTGCATGCCAATATAGTAGATTTTAAACGGAGAGACTAATTGTAACCAAAGGCTAAGAAGATTAATTTGGCAACCCCCAACTAGCAAAATTACAGAAGCCCCTCAAAACAACAGCATATATGATGCCTCAAAGCGCACCAACTACATATATCAACGATGCACAATACTTAATCTATACATACTCTGTCCATTTTGCAAGAACAGAAACTGAAAAGTGACATACATAACAGATGACTAAGGGCATTCTCATCTATAGCATTAAATAGGTTGTCATGTAAAAAAAGATGATATGGTAAGCAAGTTAATGAGAAGAGAGAAAAAAAAATCATGAAAACTAAATCTTATGGAAGAAACCGACTTTTCACGAGAATCAAGAAAAACAAAGGAGGAAATTAAAAGAAAGAGAGAAAAGATAGATGATCGGATGAAATATTTTTTAAAGAAACTATCCACTAAAAAGACAGTGTCTATACATAATATCTTGCTCATAGACACTCTGTGTTAGGATTACTCTAATAGTTTAACAGTTTGCTTTCTGACAATGCAGTTGGACCTTTCATGCTGGGCAAATCAGAGCAGTTACCTGAATCGTTGGATAGGTGTTGGCAGCAGCGTTATCCCCAATCAACAATGAATCACATTGTGAAGAATTATAAGCATTTTCCGCACTTCCATTTATCTGGACCAGCCCACGGTAGCAATTCCGGGACTTCCCTGCTGAGATGCCTTTGGATATAATCCGGCTCCGTGAATTCTTCCCCTTGTGGATCATTTTTGTCCCTGTGTCTGCCTGCTGGTAATCCTTTGTCAGTGCAACTGAGTAGAACTCTCCAACAGTATCATCCCCAAGAAGTTCCACACTTGGGTACTTCCATGTAATTGCTGACCCTGTCTCAACCTGTGTCCATGAGATCTTAGAGGCCCGCCCTTTGCACCGTCCCCTCTTAGTCACAAAATTGTAAATGCCCCCTCTCCCCTCCTCATCACCAGAGTACCAATTCTGTACCGTGGAGTACTTAATCTCTGCCTGCTCTTCACACACAAGCTCGACTACCGCCGCATGGAGCTGGTTGGAGTCATACGCTGGAGCTGTACACCCTTCTAGATAGCTAACCGTGCTCCTCTCATCAGCCACAATTAGAGTCCTCTCAAATTGTCCAGTCTCCTTGTCGTTGATCCTGAAGTAGGTTGATATCTCCATGGGGCAAACCGTATCCTTGGGCACATAGCAGAACGACCCATCGCTGAACACTGCCGAATTGAGGGCAGCATAGTAGTTGTCTCCGGGCGGCACGATGCTGCCGAGATAGCGCTTAACAAGATCTGGATACTCGCGGATGGCCTCAGAGATGGAGCAAAAGATGACGCCCTTCTTCATGAGCTCCTCCCGGTGGGTGGTGGCGATGGAGGTGGAGTCGATGACGGCGTCGACGGCGACGTTGGCGAGGCGCTTCTGCTCGCTGAGCGGGATACCAAGGCGCTCGAATGTGTTGAGAAGCTCCGCGTCGACCTCGTCTAGGCTGTTGAGCTTGGGCTTGGTCTTGGGCGCGGAGTAATAGCAGATGGACTGGAGATCCACCGGCTCGTACACGTTGTCGCTCCAGGTGGGCTGCACCATGGTCAGGAACCGGCGGTAAGCGGCGAGGCGGAAGTCGAGCATCCATTCCGGCTCTGCCTTGAGCTCCGAGATGCGGCGGACGGTGGCCTCGGAGAGCCCCTTGGGGATGGAGAAGGACTCGAAGTCAGACACGAATCCGTACTTGTACTCCCGCTTCAGCAGATTCTGTAGCGTTTCCGACTCGGTCCCCGCCTGAGACGACGACGGCGGCGACGGCGACGGCTTCTGCGGGCCCGTCTGCACGGCCACCACCGAGAGGCGGCCACGGCGGGAGCACACCCGGCGGCGGTATCCATACGACGGGCACGCCACCCCGAGCTTCGCGGTGATGGCGCAGGGCGAGAAGATGGGCGTGGAGGCGGCGGCGGCCATGGTGCGGCGTGGCGAGGCGAAGCGAATTGGGGAGGGGAATGGGAAAACCGGATGGAAAGAGGGAGGAGGGTGGGGTGGTTGTTCCGTGGTTGTGGCGGTGGACCCGTGGAACAGGCGTGTACGCGGGTGTTGCCGTGTTGGGTCTCTGCCGCGCGTTAGGCCGGCGTTGGGTGAGCTCGGTCCACGCTGCCCCGAGCGATTGGGCACGGACGCACGGTCGTGTGGCGGCCGAGAGGCGTGGAGCGGCAGTGGATGTGGTTCGCGCCGCGTGGAGCTCCCCTGCGGAAAACGCCGTGATTTCTAGCGATTTCTCCCCGTTTCTCGCCTCGCCACCGCAAAAATTCCACGGCGCACGCGACGACGAAACCGTCTCCGGCCCGACCTGCGCGGGGGCCGTCCACCCCGCGATCCGACGGTGGGAGCGCCCCGCGCCATCCGGATCTCGGTCTCTCGGATCGGACGGAGCGCAAGGTCGTCGACTCAGGCTCACCCGCCACGCGGCGGCTCCCCACCAAAATCGCCGCTCGTTAACGAGCCCTCGCTTCTCGCTCCGCATCGCCTCTCGTCTCGTCGTCTCGCGCCAGCGATGGCAGTCACCTCCATGCTCCGCTCGCTCTCCCGCCTCTCGCGCCGCGGCTGCGCGGGCCCGGGGCCGAGCCCGTTCCGCCACCACCGCCATCCGTACTCGCCGTTCTCCACCGCGGCAGCGGATGCGGTTCAGAGAGGGTTCGCGGGGCTGGGGCCGACGGCCAAGGGGGAGAAGGCGCGGGTGGTGGTGCTGGGGACGGGGTGGGCGGGGTCGCGGCTCATGAAGGACCTCGACACTAACGGGTATGAGGTGGTCTGCGTATCCCCGCGCAACCACATGGTGTTCACGCCGCTCCTCGCCTCCACTTGCGTCGGCACGCTCGAGTTCCGCTCCGTCGCCGAGCCTCTCGCGCGCATCCAGCCCGCCGTGTCCAACTCCCCGGGATCCTACTTCCTCCTCGCCCGCTGCACCGCCGTCGACCCCGATGCCCACACGGTGAGACCCCATATTTCTGGGTTGGTGCGTTGACAAATGGCGTTGCTTTTTTTGCTTGATGCGCGCGCGGGGGAATCCGTGTTTCCAAGATTCTTGTAGGGATGATCAAAGCGGGATCCTTTCAGTCTAGTTGAAGAATTGATGATTTTGACCTTTTGAGGAGATGAGTGAGTTGGATTTATGGGCTTTGTTGGACAGAGAAAAAGGAGGAATCTTTGCTTTATTCATCAGCATCGTGATCCATCCAGCATGAGTTGGCTGTCTATCAGTCTACACTATTAGTAGTCGGTGTGCCGCCTTTTGACCACAGCAAAGGAGAAAGCTCAACAAAACTGGGGAAAATAACTCGGGGACGCTGCAAACTTGCTTACATTCATGAATTCATCTGTCTTTCGTCAGATTCTGTTCACTATCCGCATCATATAACCGAGGCTTCTTCATCTTTTCGCTGGTATGAAGACTTGCCATTAAATAGTAATACGGGAATACTTAACTTTATCTCACAACTTAAGCTGGACCAAAGAGCCGGTTTCACAGAAAAAACGGACGTGCAAATTAGACAGTCTCTGTTACAAGTTATAACTACATGCACAGATAGTTGTCTCATACTGCCAAGAGAATCCAGTACTCTAGTTCCGTAGGGAAAAAAATTCTTTTGCCCACAAAAGAGCGTGATCTTTATGAATATTCACCATCTTGTGCATATTTATGGTGCCGTTTTCGTTTGAACTTTACAGATCTACTTGGATGGCTAATACGTGAAGTTTCCTGTTCCAACATTTGTTTTTCTCTGCAAAGTTGTTTCACCTATTTATTCATCCTCATTTGAACTTTAGATTGATTGCGAGACAGTTACCGAAGGTGAGAAAGATGCCTTGAAGCCTTCGAAATTTAAGGTTGCTTATGATAAGCTGGTCTTCGCATGTGGAGCTGAGGCATCAACTTTTGGTATACGTGGTGTTACTGACCATGCAATATTTCTCCGGGAAGTTCACCATGCTCAAGAAATTCGCAGAAAGCTCCTTCTGAACCTGATGTTGTCTGATATACCGGGTATGCCACAGTAACACGGAAATTACCTAATCAGTTATCACACTTCGTTGGTACAAAGTCATCAGTAACTACTCATTGCCTGTACACCTCGTGTTTGTCTCTTCATTATGAATTTTCTTTTATATACTTCATGCTAAGTGTATGTATGCAACCACAAATGCTTTCTTGACTCTTAGTACAGCTCAAGCTTCTCTTTGCTTGATTAAGCAGAATTTACTATAGAACTAGTTCATGTCAGATATACTTGATTCTCGCAAAATATCTTGTGTGCTGAAATCTATATTTATATTCGTTCACCTGATTGTAACTGATTGACTCGTGTTATTTGTTAAAACAGGAATATCAGAGGAAGAAAAGCGCAGACTATTGCACTGTGTTGTTGTTGGAGGTGGCCCAACAGGGGTCGAATTTAGTGGTGAACTTAGTGATTTCATCATCAGAGACGTTAAACAGCGTTATTCACATGTGAAAGATTATATTCATGTAACCTTGATTGAGGTTTGAACTTTTGGCCTCTCTCTCTCTCTCTGTGTCCCTCTAAACTTTGACCGCACTTAACAGATGCTGTTCCATTTTATTATTTCAGGCGAATGAAATACTGTCATCCTTTGATGTTCGCCTCAGGCAATATGCTACAAATCAACTAATTAAGGTTGGTAATCTCTGTCTGCGATATAGTGTCATATGGCCATAACATTTTAATCCATCATATACCAATACTTTGAGACCTGGAAATATATATATGGCTTGTAATATGAGAGGTGGAAATAAAGTACTCACCATGTGTCATTCTTTCTCATATTATTAAGGAGATGAAAAAATAACTCATCCTCATGTTATCATCCACCAGTCAGGTGTTAGGCTTGTGCGAGGAATTGTGAAGGATGTACAACCCAACAAACTAATCCTGGACAATGGAGAGGAGGTTCCTTTTGGTTTGCTGGTATGGTCTACTGGAGTTGGTGCTTCGTCATTCGTTAAGTCGTTGCCATTTCCTAAGTCACCAGGTGGAAGGTAATGTAAACTGGCATAACCATATAGATTTTTGCGTCTATGCATCATATACTGGATAGGATTTGATTATCTGCACCTGCACATCTTTGGTGCATTGAAGCCTCTTTTGGGAATGTTGAAATCCTGGTCCATCCATGGGGATGGGCCGGGATTGGACCTTGCTGAGCAAGGCCTGAGGAGATTGGGGATGTATCTTTGTCTTGTACATATAGTTCATTTGTGAATCAGTTGCTACACTATGCACCATAAGAAACTCTGTGTAGGCTTTGGTGTTGTCTACCCTATAAACTGATGTCACATGTCTATCTACATCCTAGGATCTGTAATCGGTTTGTGCTGGTTGCCTGATTTTGCAGGATTGGAGTGAATGAGTGGTTACGTGTTCCTTCTGCCCGGGATGTGTTCGCTATTGGTGATTGCAGTGGATTTCTTGAACACACAGGCAAGGACGTTCTCCCAGCCTTAGCTCAGGTATTTTCCTGACCATTCTTCCTACAATCCAAGTAAATGACAAAGGTATTTGGTAAACTACTATTTGTGGCTTTCTTAATCTTTTTCCGAGTACCAAGAAAAATTGGTGGAATCGGAATATACGGGGGAAAACAGAAGGGGCATACATCAACATCAAACAGATTATCGGCCATGTCACAAACTGTATCTATTTTGTATTATAATTTTGTTCCTTTTCTGACTGAAAATTTTATGTTCTTTGTACAAATACTTTCTGCGCTTTCAAGTAGGTACATTGTCTCTTATGATTTCTGTAAGTTAATAGTTTTAATTTTCAGAATAAATATTCAAAACAATGTTGTCCCCTTATTTCATTTTAAGAAACTAGGTATACTTTAGCAGATTCAAGGTAAATGAAAACATGCAGGGTGTGGGTATCAGGCCCTCTGCGTAAGTTCAGAAAATACTTGTACTCGGCTATGCTAAAGTAGTAACTTAACAGGCTAATGTGTCTAACATAAACTGAAACAAGATCTTGCTTCAGTGAAACTATTCCCAATCTTTTCGCTGTCTTGATATCCGTTAGAAGAAATGCATGTCTTTTAGTAATATACATTCCACTCCACTTGTACTCTGGAACAGGTTGCAGAACGACAAGGCAAGTATCTAGCTCACCTGCTCAACCATGTCATGAAAGCTGGAGGAGGGCACGCAAACTGTGAGATCGACGTTGATCTTGGCCCTGCCTTTGTGTATAAGCATCTAGGGAGCATGGCAACTGTTGGAAGATACAAAGCTCTCGTCGATCTGAGGCAAAGCAAGGTTGGTTACCAACTTACCATCAGTGTGTAAGTAAAACCTTCCTTAGTTCTAACTTCTCACGTGTCAACTAAGCTTCTCTTAATTTATTGTCAGGAGTCGAAGGGGATATCTCTTGCAGGATTTGTGAGCTGGTTCATCTGGCGCTCAGCATACCTGACTCGTGTCATTAGCTGGAGGAACAGGCTCTATGTGGCTATCAACTGGCTGACCACACTGTTATTTGGCCGTGACATAAGCCGTATCTAGGATTCCTGTTTGTATATATCTGAACGCTGAACAGCACAGCTCACACGTTTTCTTTGCCTTCTTTTTGGTTCTTTCACAGTTACTCGATTGCATGCAAGTTCCACGTGCATTTTTTTTCTTGATAATGTAATAAATTGCGAATATTAGTTGTGTCCCGACCATATCATGACCACCAACTGCTCGTCATGATTCGCGCTAAGACGTTGGCTGCCAGGTTTTAGTATTGTACACATGTGACATGCCTTGTGTATAAATTTTCTTTTGGCAATGAAAGTCTGCGAAACCATCTAAGCACGTGAAAGGAATTGCTCGATATTCTCCCTAAAACATCCATGTAAACACAATACTGTGCATGCTTTAATCTCACTTAGAAAACAAAACAAGATGAGCCACTTCAAATTTCTCACCAAAGTTGCTCAATTCTGGTCATCCTTGTTCCTTGGGAGTATGATGAAGCAGACGAAGGAAGCAAGCCCATCTCAGAACATAACATAACATAGGGTCCCATACAGCTTAGCTCCAATTTTAAGATTCATGCTAAATCTAAGATTTATATAGAATAATAAAATCATTTAAACTTTTATTTTTAGTCCAAAATAAAAACTAAATTGATCAACTAAATTCTCTCAATTCATCTACAACTCCAACTCCAGATCAAGATTTCTTAGAGTTAGTTTGGCCAGCTCCAGGATCTAGAGCTATACCAACTGCTCATCACAGCCCTTATCAAAACTATTTATTGCTCCACGGGACTAAAGCCAGTAATTTGGAGCTCTTTCAATAGGCATTCCTTACAGTTTGTGAACTCAGACATCTTCCATGAAAGTTCCAACATCTATAGTCGAAGTTGACTGGGGTTAGAAACATAAGCAATCAAACTAGACGAAGTTAAAATGATGGTGCAAACATTCATCAAAACTGAAATAAAAAGAGAACGAAAAGGCAAACAGAAGAAAAGTACCCCCAGTATCAAATATCTCAAAGGGTGGTGCAGCTTCAAGAAGGATTGCCATCCAAACAGGTCAAATTCAACAAAGATGCCATGTGTAGATAGTTAGCTTCTTGAATGCAGTGCAGAGTGATATTCTTTCCGGTTTTATCCAGAGATGACCAAGATGTACAGAAAACAAGAGCAGACATCATTACTATCTTTCTGTGAAGATCGCCTGTGCTCCATTAGGTTATTGTTTTGTAATTTATCAAATCCTTATAAACCTCTACAAATAAAATTACAACATATTTTGAAGTAGTTGAAAACAAAATCAAACACAATTTGATGTATGATTACTCAATCTTCATAGTGTAACTTTAAAATTAATATTGTACTAGGAACGCAGATCTTTATATATATAATTTGAAACACATACAAAACATAATATGTAAATACTAAATAGTGCATGAAAAACAACACTGAATATAATCAGCTGGACACGAGAAATATCTTCAGATTCCTCTAAGTTTACCTTGTAATAGCTATTATGTGGTTTCTAATAGAAGTTACCAAAGGTACACATGATATGTGGAACACACAAGTCATATACAATTCAAGACTGTAAACTGCCTTATCACCATGAATTAAGCAATTTTATTCCAAATTTCCAATTAAAAAAGCTCTTCTATGTGTACACAATTTCCATGTGCGGTAGGTAAACATTTCTATGTTACACAACAGGTACTTCAATGCGTAGTCCCTGAAAAGGGAACTAATGACATCCCCAACATAGCAGTGTGCTACTCCTTTAAACCAAGTATGTAGTATGAAGATTGATATAGTTACATCCTCCTCTGCTCAATGAAAAAACTTCCATAGATCATATAAATTCATGAAGACTACAAAGTTAGTTTGTCTACTGAACAATCAATAAGTGAAAAATATGTTAGTAAAAGTAGTTTCTTTGGAGGACAAATGTGCATAAGAGATCAGGTTATCTATCTTATCCCGAGCAACAAAGACAATCATGTCCACAAATCCATTTTCTGGGTATTTTATATAGGAGTACTAAATTGTACACAGCCTGCAGTTTCTAAGTCCAAAGGAGCTTCCTAGGATTACAAACAACAGGCTTGCAAATAAAAGCTCAATGTGTACACCTAATATTTGAATGTAGACAAGAATAGCATTGTGTTGGATGCACATTTCATCATCCAATTTATGATCATGGAAATTTTGTCCAACAACCACTACATTTCTGACATATAAATAGTTTGACCAACAACCTTCCTTAAATTAAAACAGGTAACAGACCAAAGGAACTAAACAGGCGACTGTTTTAAGTGCAAAAAGAAAAAATAAATGAGAAAACGGATGTTACACTACAAAACAGTAGTGTACATCCAAAGAAATGAAATGCAATAACCCAAGCCATGCAGAGTTTAGATTAACACCATGACACAGAATGTTCAGTTTATCTTCGCCTCTTGTTCCGTTGGAGGCCTCCCCCATCAACATCCAAAGAACCCAAGGCATTGGTCCTCCCTCTCCTCCTCAGAGATCTTGAAGACCCTGCATTACTAGGTTCTCCTGCGCTCTCAGAGATACCAGCATCCCCCTGTATCACTGCAGCGGTGCTCGAGTTAGAGGCTTGATCTGCAGAAGGTGCTGCAACAACATGAGTTCCTTCAATTGTTGACACGGGATTTGGAGGATTCGATGATGAAGCTGATGCTCCATATTGGCTTGGTCCAGCTATCCTTCTAAATTCACTCATGAAGGATGCCAATCTTTCTGGGTCTTCAATACCAAGAAGGGTAAGCCCCCGCAACCACTCAATTCCATCTGGTAATAGTGGGCTCGGACCATTTCGGGATGGACCCGATGCATTGTTTCCAGCCAAACCACTATCAGGGACAGTGGGAGCACCATCAGGACGGCTATCTGCTTCTCTCTGCAACCGTCTTGCTCTCATACTTGAGGCCAACATGCTTAGGCGACTAGTAGCCTGAGCATGAGCAGTGTCAGCTATCTCCTGCATAGATGATTCAGGAGGGCTTTCAAACCTACTCGCAGTATTCATAATCTGTTGATCAACAAAGCGCCTCCATGATGACAGGAATCCATGCGCCTCACCAAGCCTCCTTGAGATCGGTCGCAAATGGTGGAACTGCTGCCTGAAGCTCTCAAGCCGATTTCCATGTGGCCTTGGCGGGATAGTAGGGCCTGTTTGTTTCCCATCTTCCACAGCCTTCTTGACATTCAAACATGAATTCCCTCTCCCATAGATAGGAGTAATATTTGCCTCAGTCACCTCACCTTTGCAGACTGGGCATTCTTTGTGGTTGGAGTAAACATTGAGCCATTGGTACAAGCAAGGCCAGCAGAAAAGATGGCCACAAGAAGTGACCACCGGCTCACTGGCCATATCAAAGCATATGTTACACTCAAATGTGGCAGCACTCCTGCCCTGCTCTTCCTCCGACTCCTCGGATGCACCTATTTCTGCACCATCGGCAGCTACCTTATTGTCTTCAATAGTATCATTCGTCACCTCGTGCTGGGGGACCGGCACTGCTGCATCACGCCCAGCTGGGTAAGCTTCAGAACTAAGGGGCGGAAGGTCCGACCTAAACCTCCTCGCGCGGAGCCATCCACCTCCAGTCTGCTCGAGCAGCCGCCAGTAACGGGCGGCCGTGTCAGGGAGAAAAGAGGAGGAGGCTGTCGATGAAGACGGCCGGTCCTCCCAACCGAGTAGTTCGCTGGCCCGCACCAGAGGCGGCGGGGGCTGGAGGCCAAACTCGACGTCGTCTGGGAGCTCGGACATCACCGCCACCGGAGATGGAGGTGACAAATACGATAGGCGTATATGCGGAGCAGGCGGTACCTCGGGGCTGTGCGGGGAATACACCTCCGGCGGTGGAGTAGAAGGGTCGGCACGAGAGGGGGAGTATGGGGGATGCGACAGCTCCGGCGGTGGCGGCGGCGCGTCGACGGAGGCCGCGGAGGAGGAGGGGGAGGATAGCATCGGGGTGCTGAGGGCGAGGTCGGAGCCGAGGTCGGAGCGGCGCGGGCGCGGGGCGCGTGGGAGGCCGAGGTAGAGGTTCAGATCCATCCTCCTGCTGCTCCCCGCGGCCTCATCGGCGTCCATACGACGGCGAGGAGACCCCGAACGTGCCCCCGCTTCCTCCGGACAACACCAGGTCGCCGCTCCCCAACCTTACCATAGCATGGCGCCGCCCCAGGAGGCAAACCCCATCCAGAGACGGAGGCACGGGGCCGGGAGGGTCGTGTTACAGGTCGGGAAACCGGTGGCACATCCTCGCCGGTGCTGGTGCCGGGGGATTAGCAAGCGGCGCCGGCGGGAAGCGGCGGCGGGGAGGGGAGGCGGAGGAGGAGAAAGAGAGGGTGGTAAAGCGACTCCAAAAGAGGTGCTTTTTTATTGCGGTTGGCTATCGCCGGCGAACAGGCTGCAAGTGGAAACGTGCCAGCGTCAGGTAAACGCTGGTTTATACGGTATTTATAACGTCATTAATTGCAAATCTTTTACCTGTGTCGTTTTACACGTTTACCTCTCTCTCACAGCCCAAAATAAAAATATAAAATGGGCACAGTTGCAGTGGCTCATCTGCTGCCAGCTGCCAGAAAGGACGATTTCCAATTTCACCTGCAGTGCTGTGCTGTGCATAGATAACGCGCTCACGCGAACACAAATTTTATAGAATTTAGTTTAAATCCGATAAAATCATTCCAAAGAAAGCTTTAGTTTGAGTTTCTAATGATAGCCACAGGAAAATGGAGATAAACCATCACGCTAAACAAAAAAAAAATCACATTTCATGTCACGTCCCTCAACATGAAGCCATGGTGGCGTCGAGCATGATGCAGGAGAATTATAGCCGCAGGGGAACATCGGGTTATACCGTAGCAGCGCAACACTCCCATTTTGTTGATTGAGCCAGAAATGTCATGGTAAAGTGAAATGTACGATGCTACAGTGCAACAGAAGAAATATCTTGGACGACAAAACTTTTCCACAGTAGCTGAAGATGCCACGGTAGTTGGCACTTGGCAGATTGAACGCATTATCTTGGTAAGAAAATAGTATCTGAGGACTCAGTTAGGTTGAGCTACATGCTGTCATTAGCCCTGATGGCGTCCACTCTTCAGAGGAAGAGTTCTGACAGAAAGCTGTAGCTCATTGTTGTGGACTAACGATGTCAAGAATCTGCAGACACGAAGGAAACAAAAACGTACAAGTGACTGGCTTATTATCTTAAAGAATTGGCGAGGAATATTTGGTGGATAGAAGACCATATGCCCTAGGAGGGTGAAAGAGAAACCTTGTTGGTGAACTGCCGAAAAGCTTGTCCTTCCATCAACATGTCCAATTCCTGCGGATGAATTAATGAGGGAGTGGGGATCAGAAAATAAAGAAAGGTGGTAGAGAAAAGAAGAAATGTAAGTGAGCAAGTTATATTCATATCCATAGTAAAAGGAATTAATTCAAATGGAATGGATCCATTCGGAGCTTATCAACTACTGATTGCAAATAAAATTATGATGGAGGAATAAGAAGCACAAGTGACACAAGTACATACTATAATAGTGAAAAATGTTCAATTATTGCGAACCTTTGGTTGTCGACAGGTATTGGCATATTGAGGGAATTTGCACTTGAACAGCAGAACAGAAATATAATCCAAACATACTCTGTTATCAAGAGAGTACGAAATTACCTTTTCTGGTTCAGTAGAGCCATCAATCTTAAGTAGAATTTTCTGCAGCTCAGAATCCTTGAGAGCATCTCAGATCTCATTGGATTCCACTGGCAAGGATATAAAGATCAAGCAATGAGCTAATTGATGATGTCTTTACTTACGTAAGACAGCATGGTCAGTGACTCAGTGTTATTATGATTAATTAAATAATGTATAAATAAAAGCTATCAGGTTTTGGCACTTGAACAAGGAGGAATATGGAACCAATACAATATAGTTAGCTAGCATGGAGGCATTCTGCTTAGTACTATCCTTCCTAAATGTACACACCAGCATTTTTTGATCAAGTTAAATGACATTCAGGCCAGATTTATGTTCCATTTTTACTATTTCCTATACTGAGATCTGAAGAACTCAGCATCAGTAATATACTAACGTCTTTCATGGAAACCTTGAATGTATCCTTTACTTTTATACTGTAGGATCTTTGTGATTAGGTTCAGACAATTATGAAGTTAAAGTTATATTCTTGGTCTCTTGGACTCAAATGCTGGCACAGCACTAACATGGTAACATGTTTTCATCTGTCAAAATGAGGTTAAGAATCAAGTTCAAAGGCAAAAAGATTCCTTTTTAACACAACTCAAGTAAGCCATTAACTGTTAAGAAATGTAAAAATTAAAATAACTAGAAAGGTCATGTTGATATCCAGTTGTTTTTACAAATAACCAACAGTTTGCTGAGTGTATAGCAAGGTAATGAAATAGGCAAATAGCCCATAAGGTAGGCATTACCTAAAGATCTTAATCTATTCTTGTCGACGAGCCAGCTTGGATCCTCAACTTCAAGAGCATTTGTAGAGTGCAGTGCGTTCAGGGATTGTGTGGGGCAGGTGTTTTCTGGTACTACAAACAAACAATGGAGCTTAGCATACAGTTTGTTGCCATTCAAGATTAACAACAGATAAAAATATAGCACTTCTAGTCAATTCTGGAGAGACTATTTAAAATTATTTTGATAGAAAAAAGAATATAATCACATTGTCTACAGCTGAAAGTAGTCGTGACCGGTGACAAAAAAAATTCATAGTGTGCATATAGTTATGGTTTATAAATTTTGAGCTCAATCAACTTTTAGTGAAAACCAAATGGAATAAATGATAACAACAGAAATAGGTATGGTGCATTTTTACACAAAGAGGAGAATTGATCCTTGTTATTCGGACAATCTGTTCCATCTTCCAGCAACCCGCAGCTCCTTGCTGAAAACAATAGAAAGCGCAGTTATAAACTCCAGTAGATTATGTTAGAAACATGTTAGTAGCACAAAACATTTAATATATTGCATGTCAACAAAGAAGAATTTTTCAAGCACTTATTTATGGGCAAGTAGATGGTCTGCCACACTTTTGGACATGGACCAGACAAGCAAGTTTTCTTCCTTTTTCCAAACAAATTGTCTCAAGGGTCATGGGGGCTCAAGTTTCCAAGAATTAAATTAAGTATGTAAATGCCAGCCCTTGTTCCTGTTTTGATTGAACAAATAAATGTTGATATCCACATCCAAGGGAAATTATCATATTGCACAGCTAATAAGCACACTGAGCAAAACAAATACCCATTTTGATTTCCTACATGGTTACGTAGTTGTAAGTAGGATCTCAATCATAATGGTCAAGATTTTCACATCAATTTCCAGATATAGCAGGACTACATAGATCGGTAGATGCTGCAACGACTGTATTGAGTCACCATATTTTACAACAATCCATATCTCAAGAGTTGTTTTCAAAAGATTAAGCACTTACTAACTTCCTCCTGCAGAGATGACTTGCTAACTTCTTCCAGAGGTGTTGTCTTCTGGCAAAAGTTGTCTGTCAATAAAAACGGTATTTAGCACCAAATACTTCTACCAAGACATGAAGAAATTTGGTGTCCATTGTTATTCACATAAAGTACCTTGGCAATGCATAAATAATTGTTATAATTTGTACTATGTTTAGTGCTGTTCAGGCTTTTGGCTTTTCATAATCTCAAACCAAGTATAACAGACATATTCTCACAAAACAAGCAGTAAAATTGTCAAAATTTCAAAAGAAAAGGTCACATCGCAGTCTTGGAGTATGATTATCAGTTTAGCACTAGTTGTATCTCCTATCATTCTGTGAAGTGATTCCAAACTCTAACTGATCTTTCTTAAAAATGTTTGATCGAGCTATATTTAAAAATAATCAAAGATGGGTATGGTAAGGTAATGAACAATAAGGATAGCAGTATAGCACTGAAGTACCTTTATGATTTTTAAAGCATGCCACAGAACAACTGCAAGGGATAATCAAACTGTATGTAAGGTCCAACTGCATTTCAAATAGAGAAAAAGGAGGCAGAGAAATTTAACATCTCATGCTCTCAGTCTCAGTTATTCTACAGTCTACAGGACACATTCAAGGAGTTCAGCCCAAATTGTATCACTGAACATGTAAAATGATAGTTCAGTAGTTCTTTTAGTTAGAGAATTATATTTGGCAAACCTAAAGATTACATCCTGGAAACAATTGTGCAAGAGAAGGCATTAAGTTTTACAGCATGGTGAATGATTGACTTTTGCCTCTGAAATACAAGATAGCTATTAGCTAGCAACTACTGAATAATAATTCAATAGAGCTTAGCACTGCAACTACCACTGACACCAAATATGAAGATAGAAGCAAGCTACAAAGCCGAACCCAAAGGACTTAAAATTGCAGGTAAATCTACCTCACTGGGGTCACATTGTAAAATAATGTCTAATTTTTCCAACCATGAATCATAAATATACTCTATTGACCATAGCAAATCCGTGGTCCACCTTTTTCAAGCAGCAAGCTAAACCATGGTACTGAACAAAGCATGTAGGACATTGCACTAAAACCGTAGCCAATGTTCTTCGTTTCAGCAATTAGCTAGTGGTGCATTACTGTCTACTGAGCACCACGACATATAATCTATATAGCCAAAATTATAGATAAGATAGTGCATGCCACACCACCCATGGAAGCTATCCTCCGCAACAACATATATACTAACTATAAGGAGAAGGGTAGAGATATATGATGGTTGGACTTACTACGGCGTGCGGCAAGCAGGGCACTTGTACTTGGGCGGCGCCTCCTTGCACACCTCGCAGCTCCCACCGCCCATCTCCAGACTCCAGGCCACCGCCCGTAAGAGCTCCTCCAGGCGCGACAAGCACCCGCACCCGCCCGAGGTGCGCCCTGCGGCTGCTGCAGGAGCGGTGGGAGGAGAGAGAGGGACGAGGGGGATGAGCTGTGGTTGTTAGGGATTTTCAGCTCGAGCGGCTTCGCTCGCCGGCGAGTGACGGGCGCCCTCGGCGGCGGGCGGCGGGCGGCGGCGATACGGCTGCGAGTGGCGGAACGGGTGTGGGTGTAGCGTTCGGGCCGGGGCTCCGATACGCCTGGGCCAGTTGATGGTGGGCCTACGCGTGACCCACTACCGCGATTCGGCCCAAGAGCATAGCTGTTGCCGAATCGGGCTGATCTTGTGCAAGGCGGTTCGGCCCAGCAGCAAGACGCCTTCTTTTCTAACTAGTAGTGTATCCGTGCTAAGCTACGGTAAAAATAAAAAGATAATAAAAGTCTTGAACTTAAAGCGAATAATGAGTTAAAATAATATTCATGCCAAAAGAGATCGGTGACGAATTATTATATTATTAAATTCATAGCAAATATATAAAAAATAGCATAGCAAATAGAAACAATGAGATAAATAAACAAAACATGTTACTAAGACACCTCATATCCCATTGAACAAGATACCATACTAAAGAAAAAAATCCAACACCCATTGGAACGGTGTGGTAGGATGTCCACAAGCAGCATTAGCAGGGATGATTGAGTGTAAATTTTGTCTCAATCGACCCCAGACTAAAGAATTTGATGGGTATTTGCTAGCTTTCTGGAAGATTCAGCACATCACGAACGAATCCTGTTGACATAGGTCTTAAAATAATGACAAGCTAATGGCACAGGCAATTCACGCACGTATAATTGCATAAACAGAACCATGCTTCATTATTGTAAGGAGTAGATGCTGTACTACATGGTAATACACACAACATCAGAGAACAAGTTGCTTGTCCACACAATTCTAGTTACCAAGCAAGCAAGGAACTGCTTCTCCATGAGTTCATGAGCTAGCTCTATTTCTGTCTCTTGTAGATCTTGTTCAGGAAGGACCTCAACACACTCTGAACTGCTTTATTCGGCTGGGCGCCTGGGCTTTGATACGTTCGCAATCAGCTTATTGTAGCTCTCCCTCTCATATTCATGAAATACGGCCTATAGCATCACAGTTAACAACAATGCCTCAGGTCTTGCAACAGCTAAAGTAATATGCTGAAATTTTGGATATTGCTTCAAGCATTTTTAATAAATGAGCTTCCCCATATTCTTAAGAAAAACAAACGAGCTCCATCATGTCCCATGTTTTGTTATTCATCACAAGTCAGGATGGTGATTCTTTATCTCATACCTATGCATGACATTTACTGCCGTTTACTCAGGTGATGATGATACATAAATAATAAATACAGAGAGCGGTTAAGACAAACCTCCAGATTAAGTTCTTTATACAGATCCTTCACTTTTGCAACACGTTTAGGATCTGACTTTCCATAATTTTCCTGTCAGTTATACATGATGGATTCAGAGAGAGCCCTACAAGTTGGTAAAATTTACCAAATTAATGACACTTACAAACAAATTGTGCTATTGGTTCTCGTCAGCACGCTCAAGGGCTTGCACAACCAACCAGGAGCACTTGTAGTCTTCAATGTCTGTTACAATCTGCAATAAGGTTTCATACTGATCAAATCATAAATTACAGATAAAATAAGCCTCGACACCAGTAGACTGATGGGCAGTGCTATACTCATTAAACTTAGTATGATTGGCACACAAACTAACCTTGCCAATTACAAACGTAGAGCGAACAGGGAAGATATGGCACAACTCACGCACAAACAGTACGAGGCAATCTGTATTTATATAGCCTAGGTTAAGGATAACTGGGAAAGATTACAAAGCATGGAAAGAGTTTGATAGCCTGCTATACGTTCCCTATTTGCCAAGTACAGAAAATACTATGCCAAAATAGAGGGATAACATGCCATCTTTAACACCAACAAACTCAGGATCCCCGTAACAATCTAGATAATTATCCTTGGAAAAGATTCACAGTAATGAGTGGCAGTCCAGTAATATATAAATTTGCATTGTTTCAACTAACAGGGTGAAAAAATACCTGAACTTAAAAGTACGTTCCCATTTCAACAAGAATATTCTTAACATCTTCGAAGTTATCCAAATTCTCACCAGACAGCAGCAAAGCACATGTAACCTTGCATAAAGAAGAATGTTAACACTACTGATGACAATTATTCACAAATTACCAAACTGACGGTCTAAAGATCCCTTGGAGAACGGTGAATCCTACCGGAAGATAGAATGAATAGTAGGCTATCTTGTACTGAAGCCACAGAACCAAATCACTACAGTAGATCACTGGCCTCAATAATCCTAGTAGATCACACCAACTCCTAAACCTAACAAGTCGGAGCATCTAGTAGTTTTAAGTGAAAGCTACTCATTGTTAAGTTGACTGAGCAATCGAGCATGCCCTTAATCAGTATGGACTTGGCCGAGCCAGTCGATCAATCATTTTCTAAAACCATTAAACTCAGTGGCTGAGACTTGATCTGTTAAGATTGTTAATGATATAATGTGCATATGAGAACCTTTTCATTCTTACCAATTCAGCATAAGCACTCTAACATGACCAAAGGTAAGTGTACACAATACAAAATTATTTCCAACAATCAATCAATTCACTTATTCTTAAACTGCACCAACATCACAGTTTGTATTTTAACAGAGCCTGCTCTATGCTAACATCCCTCCAATTTGCCCGTGTGCACAAGACTAAATCGAATATAAGATATAGAAGTCAAAATTATTGGAATCGACATTGAAGTTTTCACTGGCCATTGGTTATAATTTAAAATTTACCAATCTACATACTTTGTACATAAAATATCAAATTATTTTATCTGTAGAGTACTTTTCTGGATCTTACGAGGTGGTAAATGTGATAGGAGATAACAACAATTACTGAGTGAAACCCTGGACAATTGCTAGTTTAAAAAATTGCAATTGTAGACCTACCAGTGAGCAGTTTTTGAAAATAGAACAGCCCCATGTTGTCTCGTGTTTTTGATGAAAATCAAGATGTGCAATTAGATGCTTACTGAGCAATCTACAATTGGAGGAGACGTGAAATCGTTTTCTAAGCATAATTCCTGTGAAACTGAGTACTTAAACATTATATCCCAAACGAATCGCCTTTTCTCTTTCTTGAGAGACCCCTAGAGGATGCTAGACGACTAGGGTTCACAGATAGAACAACTATTTCAGCATCATGAATGAATCACATCAGTCCACGACGACTTCGTGTAGCCCGCAGCATAACAAGCTATGATCTGTCCCTGAATAGTATCTTTGCAAGCAGCATAATTTTAGTACAGGAATTGAGATTGTAAGAGGGCTTACTTCAGTCACTTTCAATGTCATCATCGCTCCTATCTATCTGACGGAGAGCTTCGCGTGAGGTGGCTAGTGACGGGTCGATGGACGCGGCGGTCTTGAAAGCGTCCCGTACCTCAGCGGCCAGGCCCTTTCTTTCATAACACTCGCCGAGCAACGCGTGCGCCCGGGCGTTCTCAAGACTGAGGCAAACGGTCTCGGTGAGGTTGGCGGCAGCCTAGTCGAGGCGGCAACGGTGGTGGAGCGCGAGGATGTCCCCGCGTTCCCACGGCTCGAGGAAGGGGGCAAGCGGCGACGCGAGGACGACATCGAGGGTGCGCAGCGCGAGGAGGCGGTGGCCCTGGAGGTCGAGCGCGAGGGCCTTGAGGATTAGCGGCACGGCGTCGCGGGGGTCGAGGGCGATGGCGAGGTCGGCCTAGGCGACGGCCGCGTGGGCAAGCAGGCCAGAGGAGGAACCCGGCTAGCGAGAGCATCACTAGCAAGGTGAGAAGCGAGCTGAGGCAGCGGCAGCGGCACCTGCAGCGGAGTCGAAGGAACGTGGAAGCCATAACAGAAGATGAGAGATCGCATCGGCGTCGGTTAACGGCGGCAATTAGGAGGAAAAGAGAGAGGAGGAAGGATATCCAACAAATCTTCTATAACTTCGTTGGTCTCTCGCGCGCGGGGAGAGTGGACGTTGCGCGAGGGTGGCACCGCATCGCCCACCG
>KE372043.1:325903-342439 GCA_000418225.1 Zizania latifolia
GGGCGGTGATCTTTTATGTTTGAGTAAGCAACAAAGTACTGAACTTTGGTCATGGTCATGTTATCTGATGAATTGCTAATCTAATATACCTGGACGCAGAGGTTCCAAGGCCACACCTATCGCTTCCTTGGGACATCAGAAATGGATCCAGATTCTGAACCAGACTCTGCCCGGTCACGTCATGATGATTTCAATTTTACTGAAGTTTTTGTACATCAAATGATACACTCCATTGAGTTCGTACTTGGTGCTGTCTCAAATACTGCATCATATCTTCGGCTTTGGGCATTGAGGTCTGCCTTTTGTGATGTTTCATTGCAAATTTCACCTATTGGCACTTTTCATGAATTTCATGTGTTTCGTTTGTCTTAAATTCAGCTTGGCACATTCTGAGCTATCAACAGTCTTCTATGAGAAGCTGCTGTTACTTGCTTGGGGGTAAGTATCAATCCCTCTTGGTTTTTGATCTTTCAGATTTCAGCAAAGTAGTGAACAAACTTCCCTGTTAATTTGTACAACATTGTTTGTGTTCTCGTGTGAATGTCTTGAAATGCCTCTTTTCATCTAATCTTGAGATACCTCATGCCTACATGATACCCAAAGACTCAAAATGGAACAGTTTCTTACATGAACAATTTCTTGTTTGTTAACAGGTATGACAGTTTTGTCGTGAAGTTAGTGGGGTTTCTAGTTTTTGCTTTTGCTACTGCCTTTATATTGCTTATGATGGAATCATTGAGTGCTTTCCTTCATGCTCTGCGTCTACACTGGGTTGAGTTTATGAACAAGTTCTACCATGGGGATGGCTACAAATTCAAACCATTTTCATTTGCTCTGGTGGCAGATGACGAAGACTGATGTATACATCAGTCTATAAAGAGATTAAACTTGTTTCTTGCCATTTTTGGAGCACAGGAGTTGATTCGAGCAAGTTTGGTTCCCCCAGTGGCCAATACACATCATTTTGTCCGACCTCTGGGTTTCTTCGGAACGCATGTGTGCAGTCCAGGTTGAGATTGCCAGCGTGTTGGGAGGAGATTTTGTAAGTTCACGGCGATATTGTAGAGGGCAGGTTTCACGTACAGTGCCTCCAGCGGAGAAGGCGATTATAGTTGCTAACAACAAAGATAGAAATGTAGGTTTGCTGTGTCTACTTTTAGTCTTCACACATTGTCAAAGTGACTGTCCCTTGCCACATGCAAATGGGAGATGCACCCTTTTTTATCATTATGTGATTAGGCTGTAACTAAGGCATGACAATTGTTGAACTACAATATTTGTCAATTCAAATAAAATAGTTTATGTTTACTCTTTTATATGCTGCTCGTTTCGTCGAGTCTGTAAATTATTCTCGCACGTACGTATTGCTGGTAAGGCATGTATAGTACTGTAGTGTCCACGAAAATGGCCATCAGGATTCTGATATTACTCCATGTATTGATTCTGATATTACTCCATGTATTGCTCACGTTGCTTCTAACGAGGCATTTGATGGATATGTTGGTTGAGCTATTCTGAAAGACCCATCGTGAGTTGTGAAAATGTTATGAAGTGAAAATGTTATGAAGTTGTTTTGTTAGAGTAGTTATAAATATATGATAGAACGGTTCTAAAACTAACAACATAAGAAAATAATTTCGTACTTTTAACTTATACTAATAAAAAAGCTTTTAACTTTACGACCAAACACAATATTTCCGAGCTACCTAGGCCAGTGTGGGTTCATCGGGATTCCGATGGCATTGTGATAATTAATGTAGTTATTGAAAATCCTGCAATTAATGCAGATTTTGAAAATTATTGCAAACCAACTGTGAGTGCATGAAAATATTATTTGTATCATAAATTAAATGCTATGGATGAGCATTAATGTCTCCTAAAGTCTCTTTATTGTGAATTTGATTTAAACATGGGAAATCTTTGCCAACTTTCACGCTATAAATAGGGTGCTTCTATTGCACCGATCCAATATTGTGCCCTTCATTTCTTCCAATCATCGACATGAGCGAAGTTATATGTCTCTTCATCATGCTCTTGAGTGTTCTAATTTTTGCTCACGGCATAGCCGGAAGTCACACGTATGCTGGAAATCAGGTGCGTCCATGAAATTATGTATGCTACTTTCCCTCATATATATGATTTGGTATCAGTTTGAAGTACTTAAAAAAGGAATATTACACCTTTTCGCAATAAACATATAGCCATAGAAATTAAACGGCAAAGTGTCACTAGGAAGTAAGGTGCCAATGCTTAAACATTCATATTTTGAATTCGTTTTGCTGAGGGTAGGATTTTCTTTGAGCTGTTTATCAGGGCAATTTGATGACAGTAAACTCGAAGGCCAATGAATCAGCTTCTCTTCCAGTAGATCCTTTCTTCTACGTGATCATGAATAGTTCAGTCAAAGCTCAGCAATCCAATGATAAAGATCCAACGCAAGTTGATCCTGGCGCCCCGTATTTCTTTGTAAGTTCATATGTTTGGTTACTTATTTTCATTCGTAAGATGGTTGTGGATTTCCATCTCTTACCGTTTGTTTTTAGAATGCAGGATACGATGTGAACTCCTCAGAAAGTTATTATGGGATACAAGCAGCGACTGATGTGTATGACCTCTCGTTAAAGAAAAACCAACATAGTGGAACTATGATTTCAATTATCAGGGTGAAAGATGAAACGCCATCCAATATCAATGCGGTTCATGTCGGATGGCATGTAATTGTCTTCTCCCTCTTACAATTTCTGTGCATTTTTTTGACACTAAAGTCTTACAGAAAATCTACTCTACTGAGGAAAAAAAAGCCCATGCTTGGCTGCATGTGGAGCTTTCTGAAATTTTGATCCTTTTTGTGTGTTTCTCGTGTCATCGTTTATGTATGGACTGGTCTTGTTTAAAGGTTTATCCACGGTTATATGGTGATTCGCACGCTCACTTCTTTGTCCGTTGGACGGTAAGACGACTTAATTATATTTTTTATTGCCTTGTTTAGCAAAGACTGAAATCCTAATCCATTTCATATGGATGGACTAGGATTACTGCCTGCCAAACAAGATATCGTATTATTCTAATACTAAACTTCAACTTATGTACTATTATATTGCAGAGTGATGATTACAAGAATGGCTGCTACAATTTGGAGTGTCCTGGCTATGTGCCTGAAGATGGTGTAAGCATAGTTCCAGGAATTGCCATTAATTCAGTCTCGGAGCCCGGTGGAACTAAACATATTGTCGTCTTCAAAATTTTCAAGGTAATACAGAACTATGTTTTGAGTAACAGCTATAACAGCAAATATATTCACCTAATCTCCTCCTCTTCAATTTTGAACAAATCCAGGACGGCATTGGAGATTGGTTGCTGCACTGTGGATTTGACTCGGAACCATATTTAATCGGACGTTTTCCTGCATCCTTGTTCACCACTATGACTGACAAAGCTGATGAAGTGAAGCTTAATGGCTACACCGTGACTCCCAGGACCCATTTGGCTCCAATGGGAAGCGGGTACCTTTCAGAGAGTGCAAATGCTGCATCATTCAGCAACATCCAGCTTATTGATCAAGATGGACAAACATCTAGGGTTCAACAAAATTTACCTGCCGTTGTGACTTACCCGGCCATCTACTCTGTATCTCCCATCAGTGCTGATGGTAAATTCACCTATGGCGGGACAACACCATGAGAAAAAAAAAGCAGTGTATACTACATAAGAGAAATAATCCTTGCTCCTTTTGCTTCTGAACCTTCAATTTTCATACATTTTTTGTTTATTATACAATGGGTTACAAAGTTTTAAATCAGTTTATCAACCTTTTAGTATTAAATTAATTCGTTTGAACCCTTAAAAAACTGTCATAAACCTTAACTTTATCCATCTTGCATCTTCTTGTTTACACACAGTCCGGTCCATCTTGTACTATAACCATTCAATCGATGTCTACATGTAACTAGCGACCTAGCGTAAATATCGCCTCCATTCCAAAAAACTTTCCTTTCCGAACAAAATTAATAAATTAGTGGTGAGAGTACAAATATATTCTTTATTAAAAATAATAATATTATGAGATGATAGATAAAATATATTGAAGGAATAAAATATTTTAATTTGCGAAACCATATGTGTAATAAGGTAGAAGTGAAATTTTTTAAAGACAACGTTGAAGAGCTACAAATAAAGTCATTTTTACGCATGGAGCAACGTCCATGTCGTTTCCAACTTTTGCTCAGTTCGTTACTCCCTTTGCTTTCTCTTCTCTCTAGTAGACTGTTGGATTTGTTGCAGATGTTTTTCCTCAATATGTTGTAGCAGATTGTTTTCATTGAATTTTATAGCGGCCGAAAGCAGCAATCTTGAGCCTGTTGTTCTCCCAGAACAGATAGAGGAAACTGCAACCATCCGGTACAATCTTGAGATAACTGAATATTGAGTGTCCCTGAGACCCTGACCCTTAGAACACAAACCCTTGCCACTACGGCAAGACACACATTCGGAAGGACATGCACGTCACAAAACTATAGGTTAACACGCATTATTTGAAACTGAATAGTTGCAATAGATTTGTGCACCTGATAAATATATGAATGCAAAAGATTGCAAAAACTATCAATGGCTGAATTGTTCTGAATATACAGACAAAAACAAGCACTAAAACATAGGTGAAGTTATTTTTATGACGCAATTTACACCTGAGAGGCAATCACCACAGCCAACTGTTAACACCCTTTCTTAACAAACACTCTTTCGAGTGGAGTCTTCTACCAATAAACATGGCTCTAATGTGGTGCGACTTCCTTAACAGATGGATAACCACTGCAGCAAAAGGAGTATTGTGTCAAAACCGAGAAAATAAGCACAAAACATGTGTAAAAGCATTAGAAGAATTTTCTGCCATGCAGCTCAACATCTCTGAGTGTAGAGCTGAATCATTTTTAAAAAGAGAAGCAGGATGGGCAATTGTTATTGAACAAAGCATCTAACTGAACTGCCTCAAGTATGGGCAGCTTATCTGTACAAACGATTTACCTCGCATAGTATACCAGTTGCTGAAACTTTGACTGTCTTCATGTTTAGGGGTCCCCGTTATGATACTACATGTGTAAAGGGAGAATAGTATCAGCTAAAGAATGTAATATTTCAGAAATGCATTACAATGTTACCTGAGGTGAACCATAGCATTGTGCTGATAGATCATACTATACTAAGTTACCTGAGGTTGCATATAACCCATCCCTTGTGTGTAAGCTCCAACCATCTAAGAATATTATGAGTATGTCAGCTTCAAGCATCAGCGAAAGGAAAGCAATACGAATTACAAATACTAACCCCTTGCGCACTTGAGCTACTGGCACCACCATGAGGAACAATTGCATCCTTCTTTACAGAACCATCACTACCCTTTGATGTCAGCTTACTATCACCCTACCAAGAATTAAGAGGGATAGTACTATTTTTAGTATTCAATACATCATGAATGAACAAATATATGGGTGTGTTTGGTTGAGCTGTAGATTTTAAAAAAATTGTCATAAGCTAGAATCTACGGTAGAGCGATTCCATGAAACTTAACAACAGAAAACGACGATTTTATACCTCAATTAACAGTAAATATAATAAGCTTATATGGATTGGTGAAGAGATCGAGCAACACAAACCGTGAGTTGTGGAATCTAGGGGATTGCTAACTTTCATTTTGTACTAGCAAAAAGCTACCACGGCTGGGAAAACTGGTTTCATCCGATACTTGTTTGGTTCAACTTTCTAACCAAGAAGTTGGTTGGAAAAACTAAACCAAACACACCCATAGTAGGTTTTAAGGTATTAATGATGTGCTCACAGAAAGTTACAAATTATAAAATGAAGCTTGTTGTGGCAGCAAAAGCATTCAAACAAAAATATAGGCAACAGCTAACAAAGTAAAAAGTTGGAGATGTGTTCTGATCAACCTTCGTTTAGCGAAAACTAGCAAGTACAGCATATTGCCATGAAAATGGAATGAAGGTAGCTTTCCTTCACGGCGCATATGAAACGGAAGAATGGAAGTCTGATCGTTCTTCAAAGTAGGCTATATACATTTCCTGGCAAGTACCTGAACGTCTCTAATTGAAGGGCATAGCTCGATATTCAGTGATATACCTTGTATCTCCATTTTTTGTGGAGTTATTCCAAAAACATGAACACAAATGACAAAATTGATGCATTTTTTTTTGCATTTATAGAGAAAATTTCAGTGAAACAATAGCATATTGATGATAAACATGGGATTTTGAGAAGAGTAGATGACATACCTCCATCTGCAATTAACACGGCCCGTCCCAAATATTGCAAATTTGTAGAAGCGACAGAAAAGCGACATCAGATAGGTATAGAAAACAAAGGCTTCACATTTATACTAATATTGCGGCAAACAGAGGCATAATTACCTCCCTATACTTATGTAGATAGATCTTGAGCGGGTCGACATACTCTTCAAAGCCCAGTGTCGCCATCGCCCACAGCAGATCCTCCCCGTTTATGGTCTTTCGCTTCTCCTTCTGACACTTGTCAGAAGCTCTGCACCGCCGCCGGCGCCCAAGCACACATCAAGCAAAATCACACAACAAACCATAACAGAAGCAACCCGATCGACGCAAAACAAAGAGCAGAATCACGGTACCAAGTCAACTCACTCGCTGGTGACGAAGGAGATAAACTCCGAGACGCACTCCTGCAGTGTCTCCTTGGCGTCCTTGGCGATCTTGCCGTTGGCCGGCACGGCCTTCTTCATGATGCGGCTGATGTTGGCGATGGGCAGGAACCTGTCCTGCTCCCTCACCCCTCCGCTCCTCGGCGGGCTCCCGCTTTCGTCGTGGCTCCCGCCGTCCGCCATCGCCCCCCGCCCGCCCTCCAAAACCCTAGATCCATCAAACCACAAGGGCGCATCAGCTCGGAGACCGCAGCTGGCGAAATAGCTTGATCCTTACCTTAATAAAAAACGCGCGCGCGCGCTCGCGCGGACGAGAGAGAGGAGCAGGAGGGAGAGAGAGACGGGGGAGGAGGAGAAGGTGGTGGTCGCGGCGACGAAGAGAGGGGAATGGCTGATCGGACGCTGGAGAAAGGAGACGGTCTGAGCCGGTGCGATGCGGGCAGCCGAGGTATCCGAGCCGTTCGTCTCAGCAGCCGTCGGGAAGATTGGTAAGGACGCCTGGGTCCTGACAGGTGGACCCGGAGCATGCGCTGCTTGTGCTTTATTTCGCTTGTTTTGTCATCTTGCTTTTTAACAATATTTAAAAAGCGTTAGACGGTAAGCAGGTGAAGAATGCGTGTCTAGCGTCTAGGACGTTTAGGTGAGTCCTGACAGGTGGTCCTGGAATATTCGCTGCTTGTGTTTTATTTGGCTTGATTTGTTGTTTTATTTTTTAACAATATTTCAAAAGGCGCTAGATGATAAACGGGTGGAAAGTGTGTGTCTAGGCGAAAGACAGTGGCAAGACGTTCAGGTCTAGATGGTGTGGTTTGGAAGATTCATGCAGTGACACTATGATACGAACAATAAATCTGTAGCATGTATTCATTTCTTTTAATACACTTAATTTGTGGAGGAGTGGAGGACCTATAGGTTGTGGCTTTTTTGGAGTTAGAGGAAGAGAACGTCGAGGGCTTCAGACTTGTATGAATAGTTAGCCTAGTAGTGGCCGACACCCGACGATCGACGAGACGACTGTAGTCTGTAGGTGACCCAAGCAACGATAGTGAGGGCTATTAGACACAATGCGTAGGCCGACAGCAAGCGTGACGGTGGCGAGAAGTGGAACCGAGGCCTACTGATCTTCTTGCCTTCTTGGCACCGACCGACGGGGATAATGGAAAGTAAGAAAGGCAATAACGACGAAAGGTGAGAAAGACAACGACATACAAGGACTAAGAAGTGGGATTTTTTCTACGAGCATATCTCTTAACCTTAGCTATAACTTTGCACATGATGTTAAAAGACACACGCATGTCATATAGTACGCCCCGACATTGCCTAGGACACGCCTAGCTCCACCTAGGCGGTTTTTCGCTTAATCCTGTTGCCTAGGCCAAAAGTGACGAGGATAATTGCTGCTCAACACCTACACGGCTTAGGAGACCGCTTTTTAATAAGTAAAATTCTGATCAATTTTATAAAAAACATGTTAACAACTAAAACATTAAATTAGTTTTACTAACTCCACTATTAAATATGTTTTAATAATATATTTAATTGATATTTTTATGTTAATATTTTTAAAAAATTTGACGAAAGTTAGAAAATTTTGACAAAAAATCAAACCACTCATATTATAAACGAAGTGGAGTACTCACAATAAATAATTCTAACAGGACCGGGGAAATTTATTATGTATTGATGTTTGCATGAATGCATCATCCTTTAACATAAGGAAAAATTGGAGCTCACTCATTTTTTTCATTTTTACAATTCCCGCTAACCTTAGCCAACCCACTGTTAATTATTACTTTATCCATCCCAAAATACAATCATTTTTACCATTTAAATTTTGTTTCAAATATTACAACTTCTATAACTTTTTCCCCTAAATCTTTCTATTTTATCTATATCTGAAGTATTAGTTACATATAGTACCAATTGTTCGAAATACTTTTTTTCTTACATCTTAATAATCACGTCAAAGTCTATAAATAACTATAATTTAGAACTGAGGTACCAAAATTTAGTTCGGACGGCGGGAGGAATAGTTCTAATTAATTTGGTTTAAGGAACAACGTCGTTAGCAGATAAATTGAACAAAAAATCGCTGCCTAGTGCCTTTGCTGTTTGTGCCAATAGCCAAATCGATCTCAAAGCCAATTCTACTGAGATTAGATGACCCCCCCCTAAATTCGACTAAAAGCTTCGATAATTCATGCCATCACAATCTAGAAATGTAATCACTGACTCATATCTGTGGCTGCGAGGAACACCAGTCTCCAGCGACCAGAATGATAATCATTGGATACAAATGCAAACACTGCAAATAGCGAACAATGGTCTCAAAGCTCACACAGATATATCAGATTGACGAAACGTGCATCTCAGGAAAAAAAAAGAACATTGTTGCCTCATATCAGGGAGACAAAAAAACTCATCATAGTATTTTTCCTTAACAGAAGCAAAATCTGACAAGACATGGTTTTTACCAACACAATTTCAAGTCATCAAAATAAAGAGTGCACTGTAAACATATGGCAAGGAAGCATCCTTAAGCATCTAAAGCCTCATACTGTCTACTCCGTCCTTGCCAACCAATATGCAAAAGCAATCTACGACCTCGGCTTCTCCTTCTTCTCCTTGAAGAGAGCAAGCAGAGACACACCAGAGACCTTGACAACCTTGAATCGGACTCCAGGAATATCTCCCACGGCATGGCCCTTACGACCAAATCCAGCAATCAACACCTCGTCCTGGATAGTGATACATGAAGAAATAAGCATATGTGACAGAGCATTCATTCAAAAAGCACAGGATGAAGAATGTACATTTTCTTCAATGAAGTTCAAGCAACCATCATTGGGCACAAAGGCAGCAATCTTCTTCCCGTTCTTCACAAGCTGCACACGAGCACACTTACGGATGGCAGAGTTCGGCTGCTTGGCCTCAATACCACTGCAATGGAGACATCAAAATTCCCACATTAGCTCAAGCACAAAAGGCAAAAGGGTGAGAAGACCATATTAGAGTTCTGCATACATCTTCTCCAGAACAATGCCCTTGGCGTGAGATGACCCGGCGAAGGGTTTCTTCCACTCATTGCCCAAGTGGCTCTTCTTGTATGCTTTATCTGCCCACCTCTGGTTCCTGCGGTGGGTCTTGAGTTTGCGCCCAGCTCCCATACCACGTGTCTTCCTGCATTTGGAAGAAATCATGGTTAGTGCAACTAAATAAAAACAAGACTAAAGTCTACCATATAACAGTTGATATTGCACCCAAACCCAAAGGCCATAGCAGCATGCAAGAAAATAATAGATATGCCTTGTCCTACAGTACAAGGAACTCAATGCAGCATAGAGAAAATGACATGAATGAACAATTACAGAAGAATATGCCATCGAAATACAGACCATTGAGCATAAGAAATAACTTTGTTGAATGAGAAGAATAAGTAAATTTACCATCAAGTTGTGATGCTGCCTCAAATTTCGTTGCAACCAGTTTCTTAAAAATCATGACTCCAGCACAAATAGATTTGACTACTAAACTAAGGGCGATCCCTTAAATGCTATAAATGATAACTGTGTGTATGCTACCATGCATATCCTCCTAGATCCAAGTATTTTGATCTAAGAAGAAATTGATTACATAGCAGCAACGGATTGATGTCGCTTATGAATATGTTTAGTGCTGACGGTGTACAATCTGATCAGCACTGGACCGTCAATAAGCTTGGTTTCATCACAAAAAACTGCTCAGAAATAAACTAAGAAATCCACAAAGCTTACGGCATATGTCCCTGTATTCGAAATTCGAGTGGTACATTGATGCATCCTGCTACAAGGGACCGGGCCAAACCGTTCCAGATCGCTAAACCTAGACAGACAAATCCATCGTAAGAGGGTGACGGCGAGCTTACCCCATGTTGACTGAAGGATGCGGAAGATCTACTAGGCGGCGGCGGCGGCAAGGAGGGGAGCGCGAGCTGGGAGCGGCGGCGGCTGCGGCGGATAGGGGGCAGGCGAAGAGAGGAGGAGCTATTTATATGCGACGGGTTGCTGTCTAGGGCTTGCTAGTGGGCCTCTCTGCTTCAAGATCCGTGCGGGATTGACGGAAACAACGGCCGTGATGTCGAGAGGTGGATTGTAGGATGCAGATTCGGACGGTGGACCTGGTCTGCCACGTCGAGGCGTGGACAGCACTAAATACCACACGCACACGTAGGAAGTACGTCTCAACAAATGATATAATTTTAATGGGATATGATTTTTTTCATTACAATACTGTAGTTGATTGGAAAAATAAACGATTTTAAAATAAGGAAAGAGAAAACACAATATATATTTTTTTCAAAAAAATCGAAGACATCTACAGCGAGTAAAAACAAAAACACTAAAAAAAAAGCCTCGAACTCCAGGTCTACGGCCCATAGCATCTCTAGAACTTTCCATCTCTCCTCGGCCTACGGCTCCCCCTTCCTCCCAACTCCAAACCCAAGGAAACCCTCCCCCCTCCGCGGCCTCCTCCGCCGGCCGGCCGCCACCCGCCACTCAATCCAATTCCGACCCGCCCGAGCGCGAAGTGCAGAGCAGGAGGGGGGAGAGGATGCCACCGAAGAAGGCACAGCCGACGTCGAAGGCGGACCTTGCCAAGAAGCAGAAGATCGTGGAGGACAAGACGTTCGGGCTGAAGAACAAGAACAAGAGCAAGAACGTCCAGAAGTACGTCCAGTCCCTGCACCAGGCCGTACAGCCCAAGCCCGACCCGACCAAGACCGCCACCAAGGCATGGGAGGACGCTCAGATCGAAGCTGTTCTTTCCTTCCATTGCTTTGCTCTTCTGATGTTTTTTTGTTTTTTTTTTTTGCTGTGATGTGGATGCGCAGAAGAAGAAGGAGGAGGAGAAGGCGCGCGAGAAGGAACTCAATGATCTATTCAAGGTCGCCGTCAGCCAACCCAAGGTTCCTCTTGGTATGGTCTCCTCTCCCTTGTCGCCCAGTCTCTAGTGTTTGTGTCCCCCGATTTAGGCATGCGCAAATAGATTTAGGTGCAGTGAGCAGTCCTTATTATGCTTATGTAGCTTTTTTTTGAGTCAGTGATCTTATATGTGAATGCTGTGCTATGTTGGGTGAATGTGAGTGAACGTTGAGATAATCATCATTCACAATAAAAAGAGCATCACAGGTTTCATAGGATAGCATCTGTGTTATGTAAGTGTTTCCACAATATCTGTATTGATTGGTGCTAATGTGGCTAAGGTTTGCTTAATTTGTTCAAAGTTGTACATTGTGGACACCAAGATTCCTTGCCCATCAAGATGCAGATAGAGGAAGCAAAGCTTCATTAGGTCAAGCACAGCTTGAAATTTTTGTGATATGTTGTCACTCATATTCTGATCAAAATGTTGATGCTATACATTTGAATATGCAGGTGTCGATCCCAAGTCCATAGTGTGTGAGTTCTTCAAGGTTGGCCAGTGTCAAAAGGGTTTTAAGTGCAAGTTCTCACATGACCTGAATGTCCAAAGAAAGGGTGAAAAAATTGATATTTACACCGACAAGCGTGATGTAGGTAAAAGAATCTGTCAAGGGTTATAACTGCTATTTTTATATTATTTTGGCAATAGTTCGTCATTTGATCCATAGAGATTCATGTCTTCTTTGTCATGGGCAGACACCATGGAAGACTGGGACCAGGAGACTCTTGAGAAGGTTGTTGAGTCCAAAAGGGCAGAGTACCAGCAGAATAAACCTACTGATATTGTACGCGCTACTCAACTGTTACCTGTGATCCAATCATTTTCTAAGCCATCTGCATTGTGTGACTTGTATTTCAACTTGTTATGAATGAGTCAAGGATTTTACTCTTTCTTGTATGTTAATATCCATGCTAGGCAATACTACAGTACATCTATGCTTGCTATTTCTATTTTGTCTTCCCATTATGCATATATTGCATTCATTTTTATGCGATCGGGATGAGTGCATGGATAATTGAGCACTCAAATTCAACCATGACACAATTATGTTTTACATAGATCATCTTAAGGTTTCATGTGAATCAGCCGTATTCTGCTAATATATTCAGTATTTGATTTTTAAATTTCTTTTCAAAATCTGGTTACTGTTGCAATTTTTAGCATCATTTTATCTAGTGAATGCATGTTGCATACAACAATGATTAGGATGTCTTCAATTCTTTTGCAAGCCAATCACATCGATTGTAGTTTTCAATGCACCTGGAACCATTATAGGAGCACCTGGCATATGTTTGGTTGCAACAGTGGTTAAGTTGATATGTTCTAATGGATTGGCATGTTTGGACTCTTTCTAAATTGCAGTGCATGTTAAGAGCTGCTGTCAAGCAACGAGTGCTCTTACTAGAATTCTGTGACATTTCAGCTATGTATGATGTCAAAATGACATTATTAGTTCATTACTAAGTAATACCTTTACACACTAGCTGCAAAAATCATTAAGAAGTTAGGTTAATGGATATTTCATACCAAAAAATGCTAACCTACTAAGTGTCAATATATTGGCAGTGAGGAAAGTTTGAGAACAGTTTGAAAATGTAGTATATGACCATGCTATATATGTGTTTGCCTCTGTTGATCTGTTCTAACTTCTAACAAGTCATATGTATTTTCTCTGTTTCTTTATGTGACCTCTGTTGCATTTCCATCTAGTATTGTCTTCTTTACTCTCTCTCTCTCTCTCTCTCTCTCTCTCTGAAAGATAATTTTATATAACAGTGTAATCAGAAGGGTTACTGCTAAAAAGCCATAAAGGTTGCTTTTTTTCATGCTGCAAGGTGTTGTCTTATAGTATGTTGATTTTCTAATTCCGTTGTACCGTAGGTTTGCAAGTACTTTCTTGATGCTGTGGAGAAGAAACAGTATGGGTGGTTTTGGGTTTGTCCAAACGGGGGCAAAGATTGTCACTACAGGCATGCACTTCCACCTGGCTATGTACTGAAATCCCAAATGAAGGCCTTACTGGAGGAAGAGAGTGAAAAGATCGCCATTGAAGATGAGATTGAAGATCAGGTAGAATTAAGATCAACAGTCAACCTGTTGTGCCTGGAATAGTGAGCTCTTATTGAGTTATTGTCCTTTTTCCACTTGTTCACTGTTATGACGATTCTTGCCATTTCCATTGAACAGCGCAAAAAGGTAAAAACGACAACTCCTATGACCACAGAATTGTTCATGGAATGGAAGAGGAAGAAAACAGAAGAAAGAGAAGCTGGTCTGGCTGCCTCGAGGGCAGATAGAGCGAAGAATGATCGCATGAGGTAATCTTCACTCTTATTAGTAATTGTTTTGAGCCTGTGAGGCTTGAGGTACTTAATGTCATTCTATTTGCTCGTGTACAGTGGCCGTGAGCTGTTCATGGCTGATTCAAGTGTGTTCGTTGATGATGCTGAAGCATATGAAGTATATGAAAGAAATGAAGAACCAGAGGCTAATGAAGAATCGGTAAATTTTCGTCCATGCGCTAATATTTGTACCTTAATCGATTATTTTATTAATGTCACTATTTTATTAATGCCACGATGAAATCACTAATGTCTTTAAGGGAGCCTAAAAAGGCCCAGATCCCTAAAATAAAAAACATATGGCGTAAAGTATTTTTTGGAGTGCCTCACAAACTATAAAATGGTATCCTGGTACTGTCACTTTTGGCAAATGCCCTCCAAACTTTTTGTGAGCAGTCTATGTGTTCTAGCGTTTCACAGCCTGGTGCTCTGATACATTGATAATGAGTGTTTATTGTATGAAGGGACAACAAATTATTTGGGGAGCACTCCATTTGTTTTCAGATATGTATAGGATTACCAGTCCAACATTTGTTCTGATTTTTTGTCCTAGTTTTTTGTATCCTCTCAGGACAGGTTAGTCCCAACCAAGTACATCGACCTGCGGCTACCTACTTATATTTCAGGCACATTACAAGTCTTAAAAAATACATGGAGGTAGACATGTTAAATAGCCTAAATTACATACGGATATGCAGATTTACAGGTACCAACTAGATCATACACAAAAGCCAAGGCATACAAAAAGAGTGCTCCCCAAATAATTTTAGGCAATTCCCAGGAGGCGATAGCAGTATATCTATGCTTGAACGCTTGCTGCGAAATTAATAAATAGAAAAAAGGGCTTTGGATAGATAAGAACATATCAAAGAAGTCTGAGTCTTATACCAAACTGATTCTTCCATGGATGTTTTGGTATTTATTTGTCGCTGTCACACGTGATACTGAGATTATTATGTTTTAGCTGATAGGATGTCATTGTTGTGCCTTAGCCTCCTGTGTGATTGTACACAACCTCTCTATAGATGTGTTTAACATATTTTATTTCCATGTAGCAGAGCAAGAAAAACCAGGATGAGGGTCTGAGTTCATCAACTTCTAATGGCAAGGAGGTTGAAGAGCCTGATGATGATGAAGATATAGATATTGATGATGACCTGGACATTGATGAGTTAAATGAACTTGAAGCAAGTCTGTCAAGGACTTCCATTCAGATTCGGGAACCTGGCGAGGGAACATCTTGAGCAGTAACACTCTGGAAGGCCATTGAGAAGCCCAACGCCGTTTTTGCGCTCCAAAGCGACATACATGCTTGGAAACAAAAAGGTGGAGCATAGATGCAAGTGCAATTTGTTTCTAGGAGCATGATCATCTATCTTGACGGAGCCATGATCAATGAATGATGCCCAGTGCTGTTCATGACAATTGATGTTTGTCGTGCTTTCCTTTTATATTATCTTTGCGGGAGTTACATTGCTACTTGTGAATAGCAGGATTACTTTCTTAGCAAGACTACTTTCTTTTTGGCCTTGTGCAACCTATTAAGCAAAATTTGGCGTGAACATTGTCACAAGTTGTGCCTCAGGTTTAGCCCTTACATTTCTAAGAAAGAATGTTCGGAATACCAGCTCATGAGTTGATCCGTTATCAATTTTGTTTGATGTTCTATCTCTTGTATCTTTCTAAGCTTCTCCTTAATAAATTCGATTGGCGCTCTGTCGCCGTTCCAACAAAAAAAAAGTTGATTCGTGCATCAAGAATTGACATATATTTCTTTGTCCCTTTCTGGCTTGTTGCTGTCGATTATTCGAACCATCCTTGGCTCCTTTGGATAGACAACAAAAAGCCTTTTGCCTTGGACGGCTTGAATCGAATGTAGTTGATCATGGATTACTTGATCTCCGATGGAACTGATCGATCGGTTGAAAGTCCTTGGAAATTTGTGGACGTAATTCCAAGCATGGATCAAGAAATTAGAAGACAGTGGCCTTTCCTTTTAGTCAAAAGCGGCACCTTTCTGAGTGATCATGCACCATCGCATCAAAATCCACTGAAAAGTACCAAGAAAATTTCACAGCAGCTCAATCAAACACGCTTGAGGTGCCACTGAAAGATCAAAAGTAGGCCGGGCGATGCCATCGCCGAACCAAATCACCAACATATGCAGTTTGTATGCATTTATAGGTGACACCAAGAAACAAAAACCAAACAAAGGAAGATCGCCGTCCTCCTAAAGACAAGTTCCACGAGGCCCTCAAACCACGCAAGCCTCGTAGAAGACAACACAACTAAACCGAAATATACTATACTATATCTGCATGCATACTATTCATATGTGTCTTCAAAGTATAGGACACAAAAACGTAAGTGGACAACTCAGTTAATTCAAGCGGGGTTTTAGCGCAGAAGACTTTGAAGTTTTGATGCCTGCCTTCCCAACATGCACTCTGTTTTCTCCGGTAACTTCTTCTTGTCGCCGGCCACGGCGGGCGGCTTGCCACCACCTTTCTTGGAGCTCGTCTTGTCGCAGGCAAGCGCCGCTGCGGTGGC
>KE372043.1:399359-421666 GCA_000418225.1 Zizania latifolia
TCGTCGCCCTCCGCCTCCGCCTCGCCGTTCCTCGCGAACCGGCCCTTCACCCTCGGCCGGCTGTCGGCCAGCGTCTTCCTGCACGCGTACTGGAAAACACCGAGCGCGTCAGCATGAATGAATGCAACATAGATACGCATTTGCAGCAGGGTGTGGATGGAGGAGGGGATCGGAATTGTACAGTGATCTTCTTGTTGAAATTCCTCTGGTGGCGCTTCACGCGGTATCTCTCGATCCTCTCCTTCCTCTCCTCGGCGCTGTACCGCCCGACCTTCTGCGAGAAGGGTGCACCGCCGTCTTGGCCGCAGCTATCGCCCGCCGGCAGCGGCCGCGGTGGTGACGATCCATTCATCCCCTGTTTTTGTCAGGACATGTCACGGAGACAAACAACTGTTCAGTTCAGTTCAGTTTGCACGCAGCTCGGAAGTGTGCACCATGCAGTTTGGGTTTTTCCGTTTTTGCCGTGAGTACCTGGAGATCGCCGGTGCTGAAGACGCGGCGGACGGGGCATGGCAAGGTGAACTCGAAGAGGTCCCCAGAGGAGGAGGAGGGCGACGAGGAGAGCGGCGGCAGCGGCAGCGGCAGCGGCAGCTGGTGGGAGGAGGACGAGAAGAATGCGCTGCCGCCGGCGCTGCGGTGGTCGGTGAGCTGGAGCTGGAGGTGGAGGGAGTGCGAGCTGATGCTCCTCTGGATGTTGTTGTAGTAGTAGGACGAAGGGAGCGAGGAGGAGTAGGACGGCGGCGACGACGCGACGAAGGGATGGAACGACGCGCCGCTAACATTGCCGTCGAGGTAGCCGGCGACGCGGGGGATCTGGGTGGGGACGGCGGCCAAGGCGGCGGCGCTGGAGAGGCTCGCCGCGTGGTGCATGAAGGCGTCGCTGCCGTAGGAAGCCGCCGACGAGGTGGAGGAGGAATGGCGGAACATGGCGTTTTAATTTGGAACGTGAGAAAAGCCTCGGGACTTTGAGCGAATTGTGCCTGTGGGGATTGGGGAAGCTTAAGTGGAGGGACTTGGGCCGCTTGGCGCGCATCGCGCTGGTGCACGGTGCCATGCCCTGTGTATTGTCAAACGTGGTAGGGTCAACGGTTACCCATCCATGCAGTACAAAAAACTTATTAGGCCCCATGGGAACTATACCAATGTACTGTTTCACAACTAGCCTAAGAAATCAAATCAAATTTAGGGCATATTTTTTTTAGCTAACTGATCTGATTATTTAACTGCCTGATCTAGATAGCTAGTTAGTCCGAGGCCGAGTATCTGATAAGAATCTTAAGAAGTTTTTCAGTTTCTGGATTCTATTCTAGTTCATTTTTAGATTCTATAACTACTGATTTTCACAATCTAGATCTAAAATATAGATTATTTATTTTAGTTTTAGATTCTAGAAATAACCGTAGCTATCAAAAACTTTAATAAACAGGCTTTTAGATGATGTCTTGCACCGAGAGAGAGATCGTGTATAGCAACTAGCAAGACCAATAATAGGTCACATCTACGTACCACTACAAGATAGTAGGAGAGTGAGGTTGAATGTATGCTTATACACCAGGCGTCTGACTTTCTTTTTCCTTGGACAAGTCAATTTCCTGGTGATGTTGATACATATTTCCTTCATTTGTTAGCTGTATCAGCAGCTGATGTATGATCCAACAGCTAAGATTCTACGTCGTTTTTCCCAGTTACAGGTGTTATTTACATTCGACAGATTCACAATATTATTACCCATTTGACCATAAAAAGATTGTCTACACTCTAGCTGGAGCATCAACCGGACTCTTTGTACTACTGATCGAATTGTGCGGTATAGGCAATAAACCTTAAAGATGTTATTTTTACCCTTCTATTTATTTATTTATGGATGAATGAATGAAAGGTGCTACTGCAAACTAGATGCTTTTCCTTTGAAACAAAAGCCCCACGAGGCCAAGACATATTCTTATTAGACCCCTTTCATAAAAGCCAAGCTGAAGTTAACAATTTAGAGGAATGAATATAGGTGTCACAGCTAGGGAATATGCTCCAACTTAGCATACGCTGATTAACAAACAGAAGGAAGTTGATGCCAGGGACCTTTCAGTATAAAATCAGATCAACAAGCCAATAAGGTACGGAGCCACAGCTTAGTGAAAGATGTTTTCGAATGTATACACCGTCGGCTAGTAGTACTTTCGGAACAATTTTGTTTTCACGGCAGCTGACATGAATCAGATGATTTTTTGGGCATTTATGTTCTTTGTTTTGTGCGGCCACACCGTGAACAGTCTGTTTTCACGGCAGCTGACATGAATCAGATGATTTTCTAGGCATGCATGTTTTTTGTTTTACTAGTTTTTTTTTTTTACTAGTTGAGTGCCTCCGTGTCAACGACGGAATTTTTTTTACAATATTAAAAGAACACCATGAAAATGATACAAATAACTTAAAACATGATAAAAGTTACATATTTCCATTCTACAGAAGAACGTCTATGTTGGTTTTAAAAATAGTATAAATTTTACTGACAATGAAAACTCACATGTCAATGAGAAAGATTATGCGGTCGTGATAGATTCACTGCCACCACCACTAACTACTTTTATAGTAGCATAGAAAGCCACCACACCAAGAAATAAGAAAAACTAGATAATTATAAACTCCTAAAGAAATCGACAATAAGAAAGAAGGCCTTACCGAATTACACTTCTTGGCAAACTTTGACAGCACCATCATATTCCTTGATTTGAGCAGCACAGGAGACAATCTTTAGACCTCTCCCCCTGTTTTTGACGTTGCTTCATGATATATTGTCAATCAGATCCACTTACCGGGGAAAATGTGTGTGAGTGAGAGAGAGACAAACGAAAAGTATGGAATACATACTGTAGTTAGACAAAGATATGCGGCTTGCCAGAAGCACACTCCGGCATTGCAGCCCAGCTTTAACACCGAATCGGCTCGAGCTTCGCCTAGTAGCCCTCAACTTTTATGCTGTACAGTAAGATCCCAGTAGCATTGCAAAACCAACGTCCATGTACGAAGCCCCATGAGATGTACGTAACGCTGGTATCAGATAAACTAGAGTTTACATGCGTAGTTGCAGACTACATTTAGCAGTTCAGTGATATGCATATTATTCCTTAGATGTTTCCATTTTCCTTTTTGGTGTAAGGAATCATACAATACAGTCATGACTCGTAAGATTCTATAGTCAACAGTAACTATAACTGAAAAATGCAAAGTGATTATCATACAAGGTTCATAAACAGGGCAACTCGGATAGACAGATAGAAACCGTAAGAAGGTTCAGAAGTTGACCTGTTAGGATTTTTGTTTCTAGGATGGCCATCGTGTTGAAAACTCATTTCACCAATGAAGATTTTGACACTTCTCCATAGGATAGATAATTTCCCACCACGGGTTTTATGGTTAAATCTAGCCATTTCATGCACGGAGCCATACATACAACTGGTGCCAATGCAAAGCCTGTCACACTAAAAGCCAGAGAAATAAAAAATATGCCTATGTTACAAAAACAATATAAAGTTGTAAACTAGATCACTATGCAATGATTTTCTAGTACTGTTGCAATAGTTTACGTAAACTACTTGACAATTTTAGAACCATTTTAGAACCAAAAAACAAAAAATGGAGTATTTCAGTAAGAATCAATCGATATAGTCATATGACAACGATTCACAGTGTATTTCTCAAAATTTTATTGGAAGTGGATTCAGACCTAAAACATTTGGATGAGTTTTAAGTGATTTCTAATCTATCATCTTAGCATGACCAGTCAGTCCATTTCATCTTTCTATCATCTATCATCTTTCTTTAGTCTTTATGATCAGATACCATGAAGTGGATGAATAAATAGAGTAGTATTTTGTTTTCTTTATCAATTTAACAAAGCACTTTCTCTTCCTGAAAATTTCATTAACTTTAACTTTCTGAGAATTTTGATCAACAGTATATTAGACAGATTAACAGCCTAAAAACTGATTTCCCAATGTTACAAACAGAAAAAGAAATATGTAATGACAATCCTGATGATGCTTAAGCTTCTGCCAAAAACATTCTTTCATAAGCATTAGCTTGGTACTTACCAAGGAACCATCTCTTGTTAGGATGGTGAAGTTGTGGGTACATGACTCTACCATATCCCTATCCCTAGCCTCTGTTAGTTCAGACATGTGCTCAGGACGAGCAAACATGAACTTCTTTTATTGATGTCAATAGAAAAGACCAACAAGATGCAGTTTGACTTAAATGGGACATCAACCAAACATGATGAAGTCTTCGCATACTTATCTCTAGCAATGCCACTTAATACAGATGACCTGCATGGCTACATGCTGAAAGTCATTGTCATTTTTATTTGAAAGTAAGACCATTGTTTAGACCATGAAGCTTCTCCAATATCGCACTGCCTGAAAAGGTAATTAGATAACAATGAAATGTCGCAATCAGAAAATACAAAAAATCATATGCGTAAATGCATCTTGACATCTTTCAGTGTTGTTCAGAAAGAGTAACTTGAAGTGCTATTAACACCATATGGAACATATGCTTACCTTCCAACATATTTTGTACATGTGACAGTGCTGAAGCTGTTTATTTGGATATTTCATCCAAATGGTAGGTAATGAACTAACAGAACCTGCAAAGCTGAAAAGAACTCAATGAGAGTAATAGTTGATCAGAAAGTCAGTATAATTTACTAGGAGACTACACCCTTTCCTACATAATAGGTCAACTAGAAAAACAGTTGAACCACTACTTTTTCTAGTGGGTATGCAAATAGCGAGTCAATGATATGATTTAATTCTTGGTTTGTCAACTGGTGTACTTCAGCACCTAGAAGTTCAGTACAAAGTCTGCCTTGAATCACATAATGCCACCAAATGATAGTAACACCATACACTTTTCTCATTATTATTTTTATAGTATCTTGGCAGTGAGGAATTATATATTACAGATCAATGCATAAGTCAATGACAATGAAAAGACAAGATCAAAGTCAGGTAATAACAAGATTTTCTTTCCAAAAAATGGTAAGGGATTACATCCTTTACATTCTCAAAATCTACCCAAAAAATCAACATACAGTTTAAATTAGCATGCATGATCATTTGTATCAAACATTAAAGAAAAGAAAAGAAAACTTAGCTGATGATCTAACCAGTCTCATCTAAAAAGCCCTGACCTCATATCAGCAACTGGCTTTGGCATCACAGGACCCATGCACGAAAAGAGTGATGCTTTCTTCGGCTTATTACCAAATAGGAAAGTTCGAAGAGGTACTCCAGCCTTCACTGACAGAGCTCTAAAGTTATGTTGTGCTCTGTTGCTTCTTACTATAGACAGTTCAATATTCTCTCTGAGCTTCAAAAGAGCCCTCCCAACCTCTACTTGGAGGCCCCTTACATGGTCCAGCCCAGCTTGTAGCTCTTTGGTAACCTTGTTGTTCTCTTGCTTCATATTGCTCACCTCTCCTTGGAATTTTGCAGCCTGGAAAGGAGTGAAGTGGACTTCATCAGTTTGGTCCAATGTTGTTATCTTTGATATCTCATCTTCTATGCTGCACAGCAACGAGAATCTATTCTCTAGTTCCTCCAGTAACATCACATTCTTTTCCAACCAAACCTGCAGAACAGTACTCAAGTCACGAAACTTCTTTTCAAGGGTAGCTGACTCTTGTTTTCTAGCTGACTGACAAGAAGACACAACATCTGAGCCCTCTTGTGCTTTGGCATCCGTAAGTTTATCCATCTCAGCTTTTGCTTTATCAAATGATTTCTGAAACTTTTGCATATAATGATATGATGTACTGAATCTCAACCAGAAGTCTAGGCTTTCCTCTAGCACTCTGCTAATTTCTGCTCTGAATTTCTCCTCCAATGATACAGCATGGGGTTCTTCATGTTGGCGTTTCTTCATGTATTCTTCTATCTGAGCAATCTCTTTGTCTTCAAGACTAGAAGTGGTGTTTGCCTCAGATGATTCAGACTTCTCAAAACACTGAGGTAGAGAAGTGTTGAGCTTGGTTTGTAAAGAGCTCAACATTCGTCTAAGAGACCGAATCTCATCATCTTTTATTACGGTGGCAATTTTTAACTCCTCCATCTCTGACATTGCTTCGAGATGATATTCTCGATTTTTCTTCTCAATTTCTGAAAGTTGTTTCTTTGTATCTTTGTAGTTACGAAGGATGGATGCATAATCTTTTAAGAGAATTTTATTCCTACCCTCTATCCCATTCAAAACTAGCTGTTGCCACCCCAAAGTGTCGTTTGGCTCTTCCTCGTGTACCTCACTAGAGTCATCAAATGAGTCGCATAATCCTTCATCCATTGGTTTGCATGCAGTTCCTGAATCATCTCGAGATGATTCAGATTGTATGTCAGTCTTCTTTACATCTTCTTCATAATCCATATCTTTAGTCTCTTGGGATGAACCCGCTGTTTCTTCAGTGAAAGGTGCATCCAATTTCTCCACAAAATCAGCAAGATTGTCGCGTGCTTCAGTTAGTTGTTTATGAATATTTCCATTCTCACTGTGCGTAGACTTTTCAATCCGCTGAATCGTTTGCAGCACCTCCTCAACTTGCTTCAATCTTTCAGACAATTTGCTAGAATCCTCAATCAAATCTGCTTTCTCACCCTCCAAGCTATCCAAGCACTTGTGTAGCTTATCTGCCTCATTTCTCATTCTATTGATTTGAGCATTTTGTGAAGAAGCTGCAATTTCTAGGCTGATGACCTTATCCACGAATTCATCAACCTGTCCAGCTAGGTGCACCACATATGCCTCTGAGCATGACTCAAACTTTTGTTTTACCTTTTGGGATATTTCCTGTAGCTCGAGCTTGCATTCTTCTAGAATTGGATCACTATCCTCTATAGATGATGAAGGAATAGAATTGAACTCTATGTCTTGATGATCAAATAGATCCTTCTGATCATGAGGATGCCCACACCCACTCTTGAAAATTGTTAACTTCTTCTTTGCATCTCTGACTCTTTGAAACTCCATAGTTGCCCCTTCAGATGATCTCTTTTGCTCAGACTGCAAGCTAGCCAATTTATCTTCACAGGAAATAAGGGCCTGTGCAATCATTAAAGCTCGAGCTTCATTGTCTTCAATAACTGCACTGGTGCTAAAAGCCTCCTGCAAGCCCCATGCCTCCTCTTGCATCTCTGTCGCCTGTCTTTCAATGTTCAAATATTTATTCAATGAAGATTCATACGAGCTCTTGAAGAATTCCTTTTCGGTCTGCAAAACGAGGATTTTCTTCTGCAGTCTCTCAATCTCTTCTTGTGCCTTGTCTTTGCTCATCTGAGAGCTGATCCTTCGATGTGTTTGCGTCCTCTTTGGAACTGGGCTGGTTCCTCTGCTGATATTGATACCTGTGATGCCCTTTGGGAAACCGTCACCATCATCATCTTGCAGAGAGAGTTGGACTTGCTCTGGAAATGCAGTTGCTATGGTGTGGTTGGCCTTGTGCAGCTCCCCTGACACCCGGTCATATCTATCAGCAAGCGCCTGGTAAGATCTATATGTCTCCTCTACATAGTTTACGAGGTCGGGTCTGCTCTTGAAGTATAGCTCTGCCTTCTTTGCGAATGTATCAGCTTCTATCTCTATGAGTTGGATCATGGCCTTCACCCTTGTCTCCATCTCTGTAGAGATAACCATACAAACCTCTTGAAACATTGCCGATAACCAAAAAACAAGCACACGTACCAGAAATCTCGGTAATTCTTTCAGAATAATTTCATGCTTAAAGAGATAATACTAACTAGTGGACACTAGCAGAACACCACTACCACCTCATGCGTTCCAATGATGAACAATAGATTGAGACGACAATTGAAATTGCAGCTGCGATTTTGGGTGTGTCCCGCCATTGTTCTGAGAGGATCGAATACCTTGCACGTTGTTGTCGAGCCATTTGGACTGGGTGGTGCGGATGTGGCTCGCCCACCACCACGAGTAGGCGTTGCTCGCCGCGCGCCGCAACATCACGGGCTGGCTGCCTCCTCCGTCGTCCTATCCCCCCACCTCCCCTCTTGCGTCTTTCCCCGAATCTCTCTCTCTCTCTTCCTTCGTTTCTGCACCCTCCTCCTCCTCCTCTTCTTCCTATGTGTCCTAGCTTTCCTATACGGCTACCGCCACCGCTATTGATGTCGCGCTGGCTAAGGGGTGGAGGGGGTGGAGGTCGGAGGGCTAGGGCAGGGCCGTGATGGCCCTGGGACGACCAGAGGCGGGGTGGTGCGGTGACAGTGAGAAAGCCATGACAAGATTAGCATCCAACATGAGTTCTATCTTATCTTATATCCTTAAAATAGTGTTTTACACTTAAAAATCGGTATTTAACGAGAGAGCCATCGTAACCTCTAAATATAGGGACATCTATAGTGAAGAGAGAAACGCTAGTTTTAGCATTCCTCTCTCCACGTACTATCCTGCAGCCTCCTCCTCTGACGATTCCTCCCGCGCTCGCACGAAAGCCACTTCGTCGCACCAGTCATCGTCAATTTCACGCGCCGGTTCCTCCATATCGAACACCCATCCCTCCTTGAACGTATAAATAAATACGAATCCCCAATTGAAACGTTAGCAGAAACCCTAGCCCTCTTACAATCAAGAACGATGGCCCGTTCAAGAGGCAGGAAGCACACGACGACCGAGGATTCTAGCAAGCAAGTCAGAAGCTGCCGCTTCCGAGGACTCTGGCTAGGTGGAGGTTGCAGCGAAGGAGCCAGCCAAGCGGTGGTGGTAGGAAGCGTGCCAAGGAATCGCCTAAAAAGTCCAAGCCAGAGACAAAGTACTTCCCCCAAAAGCGGGATCTAGTGAGGAGGCTGGATTAGTGGAAGAGATGGTGCGACGCCGAAACATGAAATTTCTTGATCAACATGTGACTAGATTTGGTTGCATTGTGCAAGTTCCCCGTTTGTTTGCTCTTAGAATGTTGTGCCATAGCGCTAGAGCATTCGTTAGCGATGAAAAAAAAGCTAGATATGTTTGTGTGGCTCATGAGTTATGACTTAATGTCTGAATCCAATGGAGGCAAAGATTGCTTACTACATGGAGCCACTCGTACACTTGATATGATATAACCCTGTATTTAAGATACTAGTCAGATGCCCGTACTTTATAATGGAGCTTTATTTTTAATGGCAAACACATGTTTAGAGCAATAATATTCGCGCATTGAAACATGCAACTTGCTGGTAGTATATAGTAATTTGCTTGCAGAATTACTTTGAAGATAGAAACACTAAGTTGAATGATACAATTGATTTGTACAGCAACAAATACATCATGATAACAGCTGAGGATAATATTCAAAACTCAGTAATGTAAAAGATAGCAATAAAAAACAACATCTCTAGAATCGAACATTCAGTATTGAGCTTACAACCCTCATGACTTGTGTACATATTTAGACGTCAAATGAACGTGAATTCAAAAAAAAATAGAAAATTTTAAAAACAGAGAAAAAAGTAAATGAATTTAGTACTACCTCCGTGTCCTTGAGAATGGGAGAGAGAAACACTTGCGCTGCGCTGCTCAGAGAAAAACGCTTGGAAAACAAGCATGCTGGAGTTCGAACTCAGCACCTTCAGCTCACACACCCGCGTATTCTCTACTACACTAAAGATCAACTTTTGTTTTGTTACAGTTTGGGGACTCATACATTTCGGGGGCCCTAAACAAATGCGGTTGCTCGGCTTCGTGCGCGACAGTGTAGGCAAGGCAGTTGGGAGGCGTAGGGCAGACAGACGAAACTCGTGTATTATAATAGTAGAGAAATAAGATAAGTAATTTTTATTGGATGGAGATATATATATATATATATACATTTGAATGTGATATGTCTAAATTTTAGGTCTTATTGTATAAAATAAATTATAATCAATACAACGAGGTAATCGAATCATAAATTAGATAAATGATTTAGGAGAAAAAAATCATTTCAATATTTGTAAACGAAAAGTTCAACCCACCGTAATCAAGTAGAGGATGGCATGTCGTCTCATCCAAATTTGGATGAACTTATCAATATTTTTTCATAGATGTTCTAGTATATTGAAAGAATATTCTTTTAGACCCTTATATTAAAAAATGTGAGGTGTGTATGTTTTTTATGATATTTTAATTTAGAACATTGATCATTAATCTAGTTCATAATATATCATCAATACCCACAAAATTAATATAACATAAAACATTTTTATATATGAATTCAATTATATGATATGTACAACCTAAAATGATATGTACAATCAAAATTTTAAAAGATTGTGTTTATCAAATACATGCATAACTTATATGTTTGGAAGTAGTATACGCTTAATATTAAAATAATTGAAGTACTGTTCAGGTTCCATCCGTATTTGATTTTTTTGACTGGTAGACCGATTTATTTTCAGACAAACAATTCAAGACATGGAAATACGTTGCATGTACGAAAGTACTCTTATTACTGTATTGCGTGTAGAAGTAACCAGCTATACACATAGACAGTCCCGCTAAAACCACGACAATTCAAGCTCCAGTCCCCACCAGGCAGTGAGCCACAGCGACACAACCCCGCTTGTTTTTCGCAAAGCCATTTGATTTCGGCGCCGAAAATACGAAATTTCAGACCCCGCCCACCATTTCATCGATCCGCGCCTCGGTCCACGTCACCGATCCGCGGCATCTATCCCACATCCGATCCCACCCGTCCATTTACTCTCCCATCGAACGGCGCAGAATGCCTCCGCATCGCATCGCCTACCCTTTAAGTACGCTTTGCCCTTTCTCCTACCCATTCACCCACTCAGCGACCAAATCCATCTCCCAAAATCCCCAATTCCCATCTCTCCCACAGGAAGCTAGGGCGGCGACCATGTCGGGGCGCGGCAAGGGCGGCAAGGGGCTGGGCAAGGGCGGCGCCAAGCGTCACCGTAAGGTCCTCCGCGACAACATCCAGGGCATCACCAAGCCGGCGATCCGGAGGTTGGCGAGGAGGGGAGGCGTGAAGCGCATCTCGGGGCTGATCTACGAGGAGACCCGCGGCGTCCTCAAGATCTTCCTGGAGAACGTCATCCGCGACGCCGTGACATACACGGAGCACGCCCGCCGCAAGACCGTCACCGCCATGGACGTCGTCTACGCCCTCAAGCGCCAGGGCCGCACCCTGTACGGATTCGGCGGCTGAGGTGGTGGGCGTGCTGCTGCCACCGCCTGGCCGTTGGGGCTAGTCTTGTCTCGCGGTCAAGAAATCGGGGATGAATTCCCCCATTGATTTGGGCCTCAGTAGTAGTAGTAGGAGCAGTAGTTTGTCTGTGTCGGATCGTTCCAGAGCCTGTGTCAGTGTCAACTGGAACACGGGATTTCTAATTCTAAGTTTGCTTGTGTCCTGAACTTCTGCCGTCTGTAAATCTACCTGGTGTTTTCGTTATTAACAAATTTGGGTCATTCGCTGCAAACCTCTTGCTTCTGATTCTTATTCACGCGGTTCTTACGAACTGTGCGATCTCTGTCGTCTTTTCTCGGCAAATCGTGCACTGCTGAACTAGCCACTGCTATCCGCCGCAGCTGTTTCTTGCTGTCTTGTGCAAATCCTCGAGGCAGTGTGAGCATTCGGCTGCACCGCTTGCGTTTCTGACTCTGAATCGAAATCTTCGTCTGTTCGTGCAGGAACCACTCGATTTGGAAATTGGAAGGGTAAGTTCTTTAAACCGTGTTCTACAGTACACAGCACCAGCAGAAATAATCCTTGCCTTTTGACCGACGCAAAATCAAGTAAGACTATTTGCCACGTAAGACTATTTGCCACGAAAAATACTTCCATACAATTATTTGCATTGTTCTGATTTAACGGATTATTGGAAAAGGCATTAGTTAAATATGTTTAGTTGCTACTATGTCAATATTTAAAACGAGAAGTAAAAACGAACTAGCATTTTGCTGCACAGTTTTAGAATTGGTGATGTATTAGAGGTTATTTAAAATTAGAATTGGTAATATATAAATCTAGTTTCTATAAATACTGTAAATACAACTTTAATAAAGGAAAGTGATTCATGGGAGTTTTGCACCCCCAAGTTGGGCCTTCAGAACAGGGTTGGGTTTAGGCCCGTAAATTTCCCTAATTGAGCCCACGGCCCACTAATATTTTTTTCTCTTCTCGTTGTCGTCAACGTGTTCCCGGCCGGACGGAGGAAAAAAAGAAAAACTCAAACCGTAGCACTCGCACCCATCCCTAACCGGCATCCAACATTCCGCCTCTTCTCCACCAAATCTTCCCCGTGTCTGCCCACGCCTCCGATTTCTCCCGCTTCCCCCCCTGGGGTTGTGCGCGTGCTCTCGCCTGATCCGGCTCTGCTTGCCTGTGCTGGCCGCGGACCGGGTGGCTCTCCTCTTCTGTGAGGCCGCTAGGGTTTCAGCTCAAGCTCTGGAGCCGCAGGGCGCTGGGGTATGGCGGCCCAGGGCGGCGAGGCGGCTGCCGGATCCTACGCCAAGCCCGCCGTGGTATGCTACCGCTGCTCCTGACTCGGCATGAGTCCCGAGATTGTGAGGCCTCTGCCGCCGCATCGTTTGGAGTTGTGATCATTTCCTGGATTGCGTGTGATTCACTGATTCGCTCTGCTTTGGGTTGAGATGCAGATGGGTCGCATCCACAGTCGGGATGCTAGTCGATTACTTTAGTGTTTTCTGCTTGTGCGCGTTGCTTTGGGAGGCTTTGGTTTAGTGGGAGCGTGGGACGATTGGATAAGTAGTTGTAGTGGAAGAACCAATGACTGAAATAGTTGAAGTAGGTTGATGCTATAGATTGTAATGTTGCTGTATATTACAACTGTTGCTTTGGTTAATAGTATAATTGCTGCACACTTCCTATCTACTTACCCAGTCATCAAGTTCTCCTGGTTGTTTGTCAATGTGCTTGTAGTCTCCTGGAAGTTAAGACATGAGGTACTTATGGCTATGTCAGGTGCCAGTTGTAACCGAAAGCTTGTTTCACTCTGAAATTGACAATGCTGTTTGTCTATGGAATTTGTATGCTGCGTGCTATACACTTTAATGTTCAATGAGATATGGAGCTGCCACATATGAAGTATTAAATGCTACTCCGTATTAATGAATTCTGCTTGATCTTTAGGCTATACCAGCTGGACGAGGTGTTTCCCCTTTTCTAAAACTGGCATGCCAGATATCTAGGATACCAGTAGTAGTGGTAGCTTATAAACAGGTGTCGGTAAAGCTAGGATCAATGAGCTACTGGCGAAAAGCCGAAAACCGTGTAGCATGTGACGTGAGACCCTGGTTTCTCGAAGTCTGTCTTGTAAAGTAATGCCTGGCATTTGTTCATTCTGTGATATGAATTTATACAGATGGGTATGAGTGTGACCATTATTGTGATAGTTCGTGTTAAGTTTATTATGTACCTTTGCATGGATTGCAGTTTGAACTCAGTAGATGATGTACTTTGTGTATATTACAGACATTACATTGATTAGACAGTCCCACTGCTGTCCTTTGTTTCTTACCTCATCTGTTTAGAATTAGATATTTCTCGCCACATATTACGTAGCATCATGTACTATACGACTAGTTTGTGACATAAAATGAGAAAGGGAATTTCTGCCTTTTATAGATAAAAGTTGCTTTGCGCAAAGACAGAAAATCATGTAAAACTTAAGTCATATTGTGTGAATACACTTGATTTTTTTATTTCTTTTTTTTTTGCATCTCATTCTTTATTTTGGTGGATCACATGACACAATAGCATACAGCTAATGCCTTTCTGGCTGCTTCTACACTTCCTCCACACAGGGATTAATATATCTTTCCATGGTTTCCCCTGTTTTGCCAGATAAGCACCATATTACGTTCTGAGGATTTTTTTGCACAAATTGTTTGTACATCATACATAGTTCTGAACTGAAAATTATTTGTTTGCTTGTTCTAAACAAATGACAGGGCACATGCATGGAGCAGCCAATTGCATATCCATATCAACCTTCAGCTTCTGATCATCATTTGTGGTCTTCTTCAACTGGGGCTTCTTGGAACTATTCAATGGATAATTCAAACCAAAACATGGTTTACTATGACCCACAAAGGGACGTAACGGTTTTGGGATCTGCTGAAAATGTGACAAGTAGCGCACCTCATGTAGTTCAATCAGCTACGGGCGCTACTAATGCAACTGATTCTTATGCACCTTACTCTAATACTGTTCAACCTGGTTACAGTGCTGCACAATATCCGAACTATTACTATAACTATCCACAAACTGCAAATGAATCTTCTGTTCAACAAGGAGTAGATCAAAGTTCAGGTGCTGCTTATCAGCCTCTTTCTTCCTTTCAGAATTCAGGATCTTATGTTGGTCCTACAAATAATACATATTATAATGCTGGTGATCATCAGACTGCGCCAGGATATGCTACCAGCAACCATTATTATCAAAACAATGCATGGACTGGTGGAAGTTCTGGAGATAATCGCACACAATCATATCAGAGCTATACTCCCGCAGATACTAATACAGCACAGAGTTCTAGTTCACTGCCCAGCGTGCCTGCCAATTCTTTCCACTATCATCAGCAGTATAATCAATGGTCTTATTATTATGATCAGTCTGCACCAAGTTCTGGTGTTCCTGCACCTGCAGTTGCTGTCAGCGGTGCTTCTGATATAAAAGCTGCCAACATCGGTTCTGGTTATGTTTGCCCCAGCACCCAGCCACCTCCACCAGGCACTACACCATGGAAAAGTGATGCTGGTGCACCTACTGCACCTCCCCGACAGGTATTATTGTTTATTGTTGCTATCCTTTTTCTTCTTCTGACAATGTGAACATGTGACTCTGAGCACTCCCTGTGTTTCTTATACATTCTATAGCATTTAATTCAGGTTTTATCTGGTAAGAAATTTTGCTTTGCCAAATCTAACAGTTACCGATTGCCAGGCACCGGGAACCCCAGTGTTTCAAAATCAGCACGCCAACCAGGCAGCAGGCCCCCCAGGGTATCAAAACCAGTATGTCAACACGGTGCCAGGCACCCCAGTCCAAAACCAGTATGCTAACCAGGCAGTAGGCGTCCCAGGGTATCAAAACCAGTATGCCAACCAGGCGCCAACATACCAATCAGCCACAACATATTATAGCCAGTTACCACTAAGTAACCAAGCAGATCAACAGAAGGCTTCACATTGGCAAGGTCCAAGTTCAAATGTTTCTTCCATCAATCATGTTTCTGGAAGCTCTCAACCAACTTTGCAGGGTTCTACGACATCAGATGGTTACAGGTTAAACAAAATACAGATTCCAACAAATCCTCGAATAGCTCCAAGTCTTCCAATTGCAATGCCGAAAGTAGAGAAGAGAAATTCAGAAGCTGACTTATCACAAAAGCCTGCATATGTTAGTGTTGCCATGCAAAAGAATGATGTGAAAACAGCTCAAGATGGTCATGAAGCTGTAACTCAGGTGACTAAAAATTCCATTTGCTTATTTTTCTTTGGTGAGCATAAATGATGCTGAAATCATCCTTCAGACACAGGGAATCAACTATCTGGAAATTTAAACATTCTGTTGAAGTACTTCTGCTTAACCCTTCTATTATTGAAATTAGATTTGTACACTCCTGGCTCCCGTATAAATGTGCAGATTCAAAATTTTCAATGTTAATCCTGGAATGCACCTAATGCTTGCCATGCCAAATATTAACATGCACGTCATTTTTACATCTATCTACCTGTTTCTATTTACACATTTTTCATGCTGTTCAGGGATCAATCCCTGTTTCACTTCGTACTTATGTTGGGCGGAATGTTTCCCGTTGCAAGGACGATGCCCAGAGGTCTGCCGTGCAAAGCATCTTGAAGGAGGTCTAGTAATATATGTTATTTTTAAATTCTTCTTTTAACATTATCTTGATTTCTGCTTGTCTGGCTTTTAGTTATAGGTATAACCATCAATTCAGGAGATGTTTAAAAACTATGGTAATGGGTAAAATAATTATTGTTGAAATATGAGAAAGGCAAATCTTTTTCCTATTGGTGAGCCTAAGCATTTAATTGACAATGGTAAAATAACTATGGAATTTACTGCCTTTAAGTGGGTAACAAAGTGACTCTCTTTAGAAGAACAGTAGGGGGAGTTCTGCATTCAAGGTAAGTAGGTAACAACGATAATAAATAAATAGGGTTAAAATTACATGGTCAAAGAGACATTGAGACAACAATGACACTGACAAGTGACACCAAGCCCAAACAAACAAATAAGAAGCAGAGATAGATCAGCCTAGCTGCCTAGATGAATTTCTGAAGCCATTTTAGGAGATTTAGCAGAAACTTCATAGTTGCTCTTTCCTTGAGAAGGTTCATTTCTGCTATAAGCATTATCTTCTACCTATGTTTTTTGGGGGTTATCTTGTCAAAGTTGTCTGTTTCTCTGTAACCAGACCTAAAGTGACAATTTCTTTAAACACCTGTTAACACAACCTAGATGCATCCCTTGCTAACTTTAATCTTTCAAGGATCTGGATAGAACGGTCCCAATGCATGTATTAACAACTCTCACTCTCCCAGCAACTTAGACTGAATTCACAGGAGAAAACACAGATGATCATAAATTCATAATAGTCAATGTAATTGCTTCTGCAAAAAACACAGAGTTCACTCTCCACTTTGAAACTATACTTTTAAGCATGGTTGTTGCATTTGTTTTTCCATGGAGAATCACCCACAGGATGATTCTATGCTTAAGCATGCTTTTTTTTGTCCACAAGAAATGACTTCATAGTTAAATTCTTAAGACGGTTTTCATTATGTGTCCCTTGGACCGCTATTAAATTTATGTTATCCTTGAAGTATACACTTAATGAGCCTATTAACTTCTAAGTTCTTCCGTTCATATAATTCAGATAATCACCAAGGCAACTGCTGATGGGATCCTTCATACTAAAAACTGGGACATTGAGCCACTGGTTCCTTTGCCAGAAAATGTTGAGAGCACAAATATGACAAGGTCTGCCGCTCTTGTCTCCCATATCCTCCTTCCATTAGTGATAATGTATTCTTGCGCAGCACCTTTTTGGTTAGTAATATTCTTTATGAATATTTCCTGAAGCTTAATTTGTACCATTTGGTTGTTGGAAATCAAATCTTGTTGCCATTGATTTATAATAACTATGTAAAGATGCTTTGCTTTGTTCCATATGAACAGAATTTCACATTTTTCCTTAATGCTTGAGCCATCAAATTTGGTGAAAACTGAGAACAACAGCACCACTCTAGATGTTATGTCTACCACTTAAGTAGCACCATGGGCAACACCACCATATCCAAATTCTTGGCCTAATAATTATTAAAATCATAACAAACAATTGGAATTAAAAGTTGATTATTCTCTTTATTAATTATTATTCAACATTGTGACAAGAGGGTAAATGGGTTATTTACCTGCTTAAGCAAGTTAGGTGCGTGATTGAGATGCTCTGAATAAAAAGCATTGCAGTGTCTACTAAGGATGCCTGGCTCATAGGCAGGTTGAAACTTTTGGTCCATAGATGCTTTGGAGTACCAGTGTATATTGTGTTTGGGAGGGTCTAGCTTCTTCCTGAAGCTCCTTTCTGGAATAAGCTGACGGGGCAGATTTCAGCTGTTCAGTATTATAGGGGCATAAGCCTCCCTGAGAAGCCTCAAAATCTACTCATTACAGAGGATGCAGGCTTAAGCTTTATGGTGGTTTTAAGCTTATTGAGCCCACCAAAACAAGACCAGAACCAATTAGCTAGTCTTGATCATTGAAGTAATCAAATATAACTTGGGAAAATACCATCACTAAGCATCGAGAGCGTTGTGAAGTTGCAAAATACCATGCAAAGTGAGACTGGGCTTATAAATGCCATCGCCATCAAATTCCCTGTTAACTTTTGCCATTAATTTCCGTTTAGGACAGAGATAATGCCAAATTTATAATGGTACTTTCCAATGTGGCAATGTTTATCATGTTTCCAACTTCATGATTGTCTTGATGATATAGAGCAATTTGCTTGCCCCTTTTTTGTTCTTTGGCAGCTCTGCAAAGGATTTGAGTCCCTTCTCCTTTTCAACATCTAGGAGGAGCCCTGGTAGACGTGTGAAAAGTAGGTGGGAACCTGTTGCAGAAGAAAAGGTTGCTAACAAGGTGGAAGTGACTTCTAAAGAATCAGCAAAGAGCAATACCTTCAGTAGTTTTGATACAACTAAAAGAGCGGTAAGACCTCAATATGGGTTCATGTAACTTGCATCCCTTTCATTTACGAGAAATACTTAGCTAAATACTTTGCAGGGTAACAGTTGGGATCTTGGGAAGTTTCTCCAATCCCGTCAGACTCCTCTAAGCCAATACAATCAGAGGCCTAGTAAACAGCAGCGGATTGGTGGTAATGCAAGTCTAACTGAAAATGGAAATGCATCAAATGACAGTGATAAGGAGCAGGATCTGACGAAATATTATGCTAATGCTATCACACTAGCAAATTCACCAGAGGAGAAGAAACGCCGGGAGCATAGATCCAAGCGTTTTGAACGTAGTCAGGGTGCTGCATCATCAAAATCTAGGAGCTCTGCACCAGATAAGGACAAAAAATCCAATATATATACAAGGCGATCTATGTCAGCGCTTCTTAATAGAAGTAATGGAGACGGTCTTAGCTTTGCTGTGGAAGATTTGGATTGGGACGCGCTGACAGTCAAGGGAACATGTCAGGAAATTGAGAAAAGATACCTTCGCCTTACATCTGCACCTGATCCTGCCACAGTGAGAATGCTTTTACTATTTACCTTGTTAGCTGTAATCTAGATTGGATGCACATATTGTTGATATGAAAATTACTTCTGGCTGCTAGTTACTTCTTGATGCTGTTCTTTGATTTAGTTTTCTTTCATTACACCTTTGGCAGGTAAGGCCAGAAGATGTTTTGCAGAAAGCTCTTCATATGGTTGAAGCATCTCAGAAGAATTATCTGTATAAATGTGACCAACTGAAGTCAATTCGGCAAGATCTTACTGTTCAAAGGATTCAGAATGAGCTGACTGTCAAGGTAGCATTTTTAGCATCCTTTGTGTGATGTAAGGCATCATACTCCTGTTTCACCATATTTGTCTATTTCCATAGGAAGTATCATTTCACAATCTCTCAGAAAAAAATCCGGAATGCAGTTATTATAATGGTTATACTCTGCCCCAAATTTAGTGATGACACATAGTTCTTGTATACTATTTAATAGGGACACACATGTTCATTTCTTAACAATTTTTTCTTAAAGATGCCACTTCCTTGACCTATTTGCATGGACAACATGGTGGGCTAGGACAGATTTTACAAACAGAAGAGTTGTATTTAACAGATAGGTGTGTCACATTTGACACATTATTTATTTTGGTTGTTCCACCATTTTAATGCTTTGATTTATTAGGAAATTATTAGTTAATATTAGTTGGCATGCCATCTTTTTTTAGCCTATAATATATCATCATTGTTTTTCATTTCAACACTTTTCCAGCGTTCCACAACCATTTGACTTTGCCAGTATTCATAACTTCCATTTTGGTTGTTTTATTCCTTTTTTCAGGTTTATGAAACTCATGCACGGTTAGCACTTCAAGCTGGAGATTTGCCTGAATTTAATCAGGTTTGCTTGCTCTGAACGTTTGGTCCTTTTTATTTCCAGACATAAGCAGAATAGTTTAGTGGCATGGGCAATCCAAGTTTCATTACGTGTATTGAAGGAAAAAATGGAGCAGTGAGAACTACACTGAAGCTTGTCTACTAACAGACTGCCTTATTTGAAATTACCTGTTCTCAGTGGTTTGAACCAACTGCCTGCCTGCACTATACTTATGGAGAAACAAAGGCTTGTGTTCATTTCGTTTTGGATTTGCCCCTATGTCTTTTACAAGGCCTACTCTCAGTTTCTAGTTGAACTACTACAAGTTCTTTTACAGAAACACATCGCACATGCGCTATACCACTACAAGTTGCAACTGCTGTAGAAACATAGCAAATTAGTCATGTTGGAGTGCCTGTACTTTTTAATTGTGTCTTTTGACAACTGGCTGCTGTATTTCTTACTTAATTATTAATAATGCTGGTCTAGTTACCTGACAAAAGAAGGAAATCATCAGCCTAGTTTTTAATTATTTTCTGCTGCAACTCTTTGCAGTGCCAATCACAACTGAAGAGATTATACGCGGAAGGAATCAAGGGCTGTCATTTTGAATTCTCTGCTTACAGCTTGTTGTGTGTCATGTTACACTCTAATAACAAAAGAGACTTGCTTTCATCAATGGCAAGGTATTGCACAATAAGAGGATGAGGGTTGCATAGTAGGAGCATATATGAGTTGTTTATTTCATTTTTTCATGAACCTTATTTGATGCACCCATTGCTATCAGCTTGTCAAAGGACGCCAAGCAAGATGGAACCATCAAACATGCTCTTGCAGTTCATTCTGCCGTTTCATCTGGAAACTATGTCCTGTTCTTCAAATTATACAAGACAGCACCTGGCCTGAATTCTTGTCTTATGGGTAAATAGATCTCTTCTGCTCTCCCCAATTTGAAATGTTCATCTAATTTCATCGAGGTGTTTTTATTTTGTTGTGCTATTGTGGTTGCAGATCTCTATGTTGAACGGATGCGCTTTGAGGCTATAAAATGCATATCTAAATCATATCGCCTAACTTTACCTGTGAGTTATGTTGCACAAGTTTTGGGATTCATGGGAATTGATGAAGCTTGTGAAGATAAAAGAGCTGATGGACTGGAAGAATGTGAAGAATGGTTAAAAGCGCATGGTGCTGTTATTACAGTAGATAACAATAATGGAGAATTGCAGATAGACACAAAGGTAAACCTGACAGCAGGTTCATGCAGTGTGTTTATGTTATATTGGCTTTTGAAACATCACACTACCTATATTCAACAGGTTACTTCTACTTCTCTATACATGCCGGAACCTGATAATGCCGTTTCACATGGTGATGCATCTCTTGCCGTGGATGATTTTTGGGCGCGAACATCATAGATGATGCCATATTGAGCACTTTTTCCACTCATGTGGCACCATGTTTTGGAGGTATTTCTGAGGTGCATGTTGCCGATGCTAGTAGATGAATGTTCTGTGATGCAGAGTCGGACCTTGAAATGGATCAGCCGGGAAGCACCGTCTCTAACTTTTTGGCTTAAAAGACAGAATGCGCTCTGGTAGGCCGCTTTCTCACAGGCCTCAAACTGTGCTCAAGTCTCCGATGATGTGGGATTGTTGGCACATGGCAGGGCTTACCAGCTCACCAGGCCTGTGACGGTTGAAAAAATTCTGGTGGGAGCATTTTAACCGAGAAAAACAACCACCTCAAAGTATACGTTGGCTGCCATTGTTTTTGCCGTGCCAGCCAGACAAATGAACATGTTGAGATGTAGCCATACCTTCAGCGTACTGTACAATCTTTATTCACATTCCGCAGACCCAGATGTTACTCGTTTTATTGATCAACTGCAAATACTAGTTCATAAGAGTTTGGAAATACTCGTATCTTTGTACAGCAATTTTCTTCCTTTTAGGAAAGAGAAAAAAACTGAACAATATCGTTACTAGCCGTGGTAAATATTTTTTGGGATTAGCAATGTTAGAAGCGGATTATTACGTTATTGCAGAATCGTACTGAGTAATGAATGCCTTTTTACATTTACGTTGCGGTTTAGTTTTTCATGTCCGAGGTGAATGATTCTAAGTTCAATATACAAATTGCGGCGTTCAAACTGTACCGTGAAGCTTTATCTTCTAAACTTGAAGTTTTGTTGCATATTATGAAAATTCTTCCACGTTGCAGCTAACAAATTTCTGATTTTGCACGGGTGTGAATAGTAGACAAAACATGCCAACTCTTCTAGATGTTTTGCTGCAACAATTTTATGGACACATACGACACAATGTTGTAGACTGTTCTCTCTGGTACTAGCTTTAGTATCTCCAGTGATTTTACTAAAATTCATTAAAAGTGCATCCGTGTATGTATATATTAACCGGGATTTGATTCCGATTGGCCTGCCAAAAAATGCATCACTGCTGTTCATTGACCTCACGAACCGGTAATACTCCTTTCGAATTGCCTTGTTAACAACACGTGAAAGTGTTTCTTTCCAGCCATTTTTAGGTGTCGCGAACAACAGCATTTATTTTCAGAAGGGACAGCCCATCTCAACAGATCTTAGCTGCAGCGTCACCAGCGCAGAGCCCATTACCTAAAACTACAGTGTTCTGTAACGGCAGG
>KE372043.1:421683-444962 GCA_000418225.1 Zizania latifolia
CCACTTCGAGCCATGCCAAGCCAAGCCACCGATCGCGACGGCGAAGTGCCAAATCACAGCCCTTGCACACATGGGAAAATCTCATCATGCATGTATACACACACCTCAAATCATTTTCCGATGAGGCTCGCATGACCAGATTTGATCGGCTCGCGTCGCAGGAATGGTCGTCGACGACAACGGACACACCCCACCGTTATCATGTCATGGCATGGAGCCGCACATAACGGCAACGAGCCATACCAATGTACTAGGAGTAACCTGCGCACGCGTGCATGCGTTACATGAGCCGCGAACGAGCCGGCGATGATGTAGCCGGGTGTGGGCGACGGATTTCGCCGACAAAAGCACGTACCGCGCCCCCGGCATCCTCGTTGACACGGGAGGGAGGGAGGCCGGCGCGACGTGTTCCGTTCCTCCCCCGGCACCGCACGGTGCAGGCAATGGCCACAGCCTGCGCGAGCGGGCGCGCCATTTCGCCTGGCCCGCAACGCTTTGTCGGTACGAGTAAACCCGCGCGCCGCCGGCGAGACGGCAAGCAAGCAAGCGCGCGACGAAGGAAGCAACGGGCCCGGGCGATGGGCGCGGGGGGAGGCGCAATAAAGGCGCAAGCGCGATGCCCGATCGACCGAGTGGCTGCCGCTCGCGGCAAGAGGCGCACCGTCGCCCTGCCCCCGCGGCAAGCCGGCAACGGAATTAACGTGAGACCGCCATGGGGATTAAGAGCTGTTTGTTTAGTACTGTAATTATTGTAATTTAGTTTACACGCAGATGTTATAATAAATTAGACTATAATAATCTAAAAAAATAAGTTATAAACAATTTGTCATTAGTAATCTATATTTAAGTATTTTAGTCTTTTCTAAAACAATAAACAAAAATTGTGCTTCACAAGTTTATTAGATCAATATAATCTAAAATATATATTATAATAATCTAGCGAGAGATTTAAAAATTTGTTACCACTAAGATATGAATTTATACTTTTATCATCTTGATGTATATTTATTGACATAAATAGTCATATATATATTGTTATCTTAAATAATATTAAAAACGTAATTAAAATAATCATTGAGCGTGGAAGTTATTAATTTTTTCCGTTTGCCACGGCTAGCCTAGCTGCGGTAGTAGTCGCGATTCGCAAGGCGACGTTGGTCGGCTCGGCCCGCGCGTGAGCACGCTTTTATGGGCCACCTCGATCGATCTGGGTTTTCCGAGGTTTTCCTCCGTTTCAGTGCGCCGGCACTGGCTCTCTGACATACCTGCGCCGCGGTTATCCTCCGTTTCAGTGGCTTTCGGGTCTCCTTTTCGGGGCGAAAGAAAAAGAAAGCCATGTGTATGGGTGTTAAAATGGACAACGGAGCCGAAACCAAAACATTTAAAGAGAAGACTAGTGCTCAGACGTACCGAGCGCTGATCTTTAGACGTACGTCTTCCCTGTCCAATTGCCCACGCAACGCATTCCAATCGTCTGATTGAAACTTGACGTCTGTATATCACTTAATAAAAAGTGAAACATTTATTTTACGGTGAAACATCCATTTTCAACGCAACGGGTTCGTATTCAACAAGTGAAACGTTCGAAATAAAAAGAGTGAAAAACATTCGAAATAAAAATAGTGAAAAATATTTGAAATAAAAAGAGTCAAAAACATTCGAAATAAAAGAATAAAACATTTTGCTCCTAAGTATGAAAACATTGAGTTTTAACTACTATAATAGGTAAAAATTCATCTTCAACTGATAAAACATTAATCTTTAAATTTCATTACTAACTATGCATTGGGTTGTCTGTACACTGAGCTAGGCGTCTGACACGATAGGCTATGTCGGACACCTGACAACAAGCATTTTTGAACACGTAAACTACTTCCATTTAACTAGCCATACTCTTCCATTACATCGCTGTAAATTCTGGTGCGTCTTTCAAGAAACCAAAACTATATAAAATTACATCGTGTCGGACACACGACAACAAGCATTTTTGAACACCTAAACTGCTTCCAGTTAACTAACCGTACTCTTCCGTTACATCGTCGTTAATACTGTTGCGTCTAGCAAGAAACCAAAACATATATAAAACAGAGTATATACATACGGAGAGTCAGCGAGCCAAATTGTATAATGCGAACCCCTGCACGTTGCCGGACACGGAACCCCCATCTCCCAAGAAGTCCCCCAACTTGCCGTTCCCTCGCCAATCCCCTCGTTTTCTCGTCACCCACCCAAACCTAAAACTCACCCGCTGCCCGATGGACGTGGCCGTGAGCTAACCCACCCTCCCCCTCGCTGACCAGGCCACGCACTGCACCACCGCGCCTTCACCCGCACGGTGCTCAGTTCGCCTCGTCTCGCCGCGCGCGCGCGTGTTGTTCACCGCCCCGGTCTCGCACACCGGCAATTACCGCATTTTTCGTACCGCTCGCCCCTTGTCACGGCCACGCCCGTACGCAGTTGCGCACGCACCACTCCTCTCCGTGGATATCGCGAGGCCTTTATAACTCGAGCTCCAAGCCTCGCCAAAGTCGTAACCACGCCTCGGAGAGAGGCGCCATCGGCCGCGCACGCAGACCCCACCACACACCGGCTCATTCCGTCGCGCCGGGCGCCGGCTTACTTAAACTCCGCTTTCCCTCCGCCTAGCTTTGCGCCAGTGCTATCCAGCGGAAGTACTAGTCCTACTCGTACTCCTACCCAGGTGTGGTGTGCATGCAATGGCGCGCGCTGTGCCCGACCGCTTCCCCTTCCTCGCCACGGCCCCGGCGCCCCCGCCGGCGCCGGCGAGGGGCAGGAACCCGCCCCTTGCTGAGATGCTCCGACTAGTCGGCGCGGCGACTGTTGACCCGGGAGCCGGGGACGAGGGCGGTTCCGCGGCCAATAGGCTGTCCTTGCCTCTGCCTGGCGGTGATAATGTGGGCGGGGCGATCGGACGGACGATCCAGTTCAGGCTGGAGTTCACCGACCTGAAGTACAGTGTCCGCGCGCAGCGGCGGGCGCGGCCCGGCGGTGGTGGTGCTGGCGGCGCCGGGGTCCGCCTGCCTCTGCAGAACCAGTTCGACCGCGTCACCGCGGAGCCCGACGCGCACGCGGCCCGCACGAGGGTGCTGCTTGACGGCATCACCGGGGAGGCGAGGGACGGCGAGATCCTGGCGGTGATGGGCGCGAGCGGCTCCGGCAAGTCTACGCTCATCGACGCGCTCGCCAACCGCATCTCCCGCGATTCGCTCAAGGGCGCCGTCACGCTCAACGGCGAGGCGCTCACCGGCAACATCATCAAGTCCATATCCGCCTACGTCATGCAGGACGACCTGCTGTTCCCCATGCTCACTGTCACCGAGACGCTCTCCTTCGCAGCCGAGTTCCGCCTCCCGCGCGCGCTGTCGCCGACTAAGAAGCGCGCGCGCGTGCAGGCGCTCATCGACCAGCTCGGCCTCCGCGCCGCGGCCAACACCATCATCGGCGATGAGGGCCACCGTGGGGTCTCAGGAGGTGAGCGCCGGAGGGTCTCCATCGGCACCGACATCATCCACGACCCGATCCTCCTGTTCCTCGACGAGCCAACGTCGGGGCTCGACTCCACCTCGGCGTTCATGGTCGTCAAGGTGCTCCGACGCATAGCTGAGAGCGGCAGCATTGTCATCACCTCCATCCACCAGCCCAGCCAGCGCATCCTCGGCCTCATCGACCGTCTCATCCTCCTCTCCGGTGGACGCACCGTCTTCAGTGGGCGGCCCTCCTCCCTCCCTGCCTACTTCGCCGATTTCGGTTACCCGGTGCCCGACGACGAGAACCGCGCCGAGTTCGCGCTCGACCTAATCCGCGAGTTCGAGTCGTCGCCGACGGGGACCAAACCACTCGTCGACTTCCACCGGACGTGGCAGCGCGTGCACGTGGCGATCCACGACCCCGCGGACGCTCCGTGGGATCCTACCTTGACGCTGAAGGAGGCCATCAGCGCGAGCATCTCGCGCGGGAAGCTGGTGTCCGGCTCGAACGTGGCCGGCGAGGCGGCGTCAATGCACACCTACGCGAACCCGTTCTGGGTGGAGATGAAGGTGCTGACGAAGCGGTCGGCCATCAACACGCGGCGCATGCCGGAGCTGTTCCTCATCCGGCTCGGCGCCGTGGTGGTCACTGGCGCAATCCTCGCCACCGTTTTCTACCGCCTCGACCAGTCGCCAAAGGGGGCGCAGGAGCGTCTCGGCTTCTTCGCCTTCGCCATGTCCACCATGTTCTACACCTGCGCTGACGCGCTCCCGGTGTTCCTCCAGGAGCGCTACGTCTTCCTCCGGGAGACCGCCTACGGCGCGTACCGCCGCGCTTCCTACGTGCTCTCCAACGCCATCGTATCCTTCCCGCCGCTCGTCGTGCTGTCCCTCGCCTTCGCCTTCACCACATTCTTTGCCGTCGGCCTGACCGGCGGCGTGTCCGGGTTCGCCTTCTACACGCTCGCCATCCTCGCCTCCTTCTGGGCCGGGAGCGGGTTCGTCACGTTCCTCTCCGGCGTGATCCCGCACGTCATGATCGGCTACACCGTCGTGGTGGCCATCCTCGCCTACTTCCTCCTCTTCAGCGGCTTCTTCATCAACCGGGACAGGATACCGCACTACTGGATATGGTTCCACTACCTTTCGCTCGTCAAGTACCCGTTCGAAGGGGTGCTGCAGAACGAGTTCAGCCATGGCGGCGAGTGCTTCGTGCGCGGCACACAGATGTTCGACAACTCACCTCTGGCCGCACTGCCGGACGCGGTGAAGGCGAGGGTGCTGGCGTCCATTAGCTCGGCGCTCGGCGTGAAGATCGGCCCCAACACCTGCGTGATGACGGGGCGCAACGTGCTCCGGGCGGCGGCCGTGACGCAGCTCGGCAAGTGGGAGTGCCTGCTCGTCACGGCGGCGTGGGGCTTCCTCTTCCGGCTGCTCTTCTACTTCAGCCTCGTGCTCGGCAGCAAGAACAAGAGGAGGTGATCACGTACGGACGGACGAACGCGCGCGCATATACTCCATTTGAATGGCCGGAGCATTGAACGCGTGGAAAAAAGAGAGAGAGAAAAGGGTGCAAAAAAGAAAAGGATGGCCTAATTAATTTGAAGCTGTTTAATTTCTGCAATTGTTGGAGCGGATATGATGTGATTTTAATTTGGGGCCCTTTTGTTTCTCGTGTTCTGTAGCTAAATAATAAGTGGTTTTGCAAGTATGAATATCTTGGTATATATCCATTGTTTTTTCTCTCCTCTTTTTCCACTGTAGTTGCTGTGTTTAGGACTTATGAAATGAATTGCTCTGATATTCTCTTGCTAAATCTTGTACAATTTGAAATCCTTTTTACGTGTTGTTCCTTGATGCAGAAGGGAGAAATTCCCCCTTTTTGTCGACGTCGAAACGAATAAAGCAGAGAGACCTCCTTTTAAACTTTAGCAGCTAGCCAAAATAAAGGAGTAGATTATGCTGTTCTTGAGCTGGTTACACATGCTCCTTTCTGCTCTTATCTTCTTAATTTAGTTCATGGACTTCTCGCGACTTTTCTTTTCTCAACATAGAACCTGTTGCATCAGTTGAATATCTATCAAGCTCCTGAATGTGTTTAGATATTTATGTTTCTGTCATGAGGTACATTAATATAGTTGAGTTAGCTAAGAACAGTAAAGAGGTTGGTTATGGTTAGGTTAGGTACATCATATCCGAACGGGCCGTACCGGTATTTACAGGTCTTATTAATGAATGACTACATGATTGATAGCGTGCATACTAGTTTACTCGTTAAGTTAAAAATATATATATACATCTTACATGTCTTCTGAACCCCTTCTTTTTGTAAACTCTTCTACTCCTTTAATAATCACTGCTTTGTTTGTGTAACGCAATCAACTTACTAGTTCTTGATGAGTTTGACGAGAGTATTTTATTGGAGAAGTCAAGACGGTTGTATATGCATGCATGCATTGTGTCTTTTTCACCTTCTGCAACACTGATACATATGACTATATGAGACATATGACAGTAAAACATGCCAAGTTTATATATCATGAATACAAGCTTAAAACAGACATACCATTACGTTCTTGCTGCGCTGTCTTGCCTGGCTGCAACCGAACTGCCTGCTCCTCTAGGCAGCCTGCCAGGCCCAATAATTGAGTATCTGAGTTACTGGTTACCATCTCCTACTGGCAATAGTTTGTACTTGTTGCTTCTGTTCCAGGTTTGAACAGAAGAAATCACCTAGTGGCCTGGACCATTGCAGCTACTCCAGCTGAATCGATCATATATTCATATCCCTCATCATGATAAGCGAGAGGTAGAGGCTGCAGGTTGTTGGCCATGCAAGCAGGCAGATTTCCAAGGGAAGCTAAGCTAAGTAGCTAACCCAGCACAGCAGGAAAAAATCCTTTTATCCAAGGGTATGTCCCCTGTTATCTTAAATAACATGAAAATGGTTACAAAAAGTTCCTAAAACATTTGACAAATTTTGTGATATATAAATATACCACTCCACAAAATTTCAAGTGTAAGCTAGATTCATATTAAGATAAATCTAAACCATGAACAATATGCATACTATTCACCGTCAAAATTGTCTTTTTTGTTTTTTCTCTTCTTAAGTTGATTTTAGACTTGAATTTTTATGCAGTGGTAGATGTCAATATAATCTACATTTCTACATTTTTATTTTTTTAAAAACAATTATTTCGATTGAATTTGAGAAACAAATATACACGAGAAACATCCTCGAGAGGTGTAAGAATTCAGCAGCAGCAGCAGAATTGCTGGGTATATTTCCGGCATCACCTGCAAGGCTGCAACTCGGCGTGGATCGCCCGCGTGACGATGTGGATTTGAGAGGCGTTTAGGTCAGACGATGAGCTGCACCGTACCAAACCCAGAGTTCAGAGAAGCCGACACGGCAACACCTACCTGCATTTGGAAAATCGCAGGCTTGGTGTTTGGAAATTGCTCCTAGTTCTCGGCACGCGGCGGTACAAAGCGCTGTATTAAATCACGCATACGATGTGCGCCTGGTCGGCTGGTCCTCGTCGTAGGTCGGCGATAGCTCACCAAACAAGCACCGGATCCGTCAGCGTCAGCACTTGAGCGGTCGGTTGATGGCTTGATGCGTGACGGTTAACGTTTCGTGAATCAACGCTGCTTGGGAATTGGGATGGGTCTGGGAATCAAATCTAATGACTGCAGCCTAATCTATACTCTGTCTAACTCTCTTTTTTATTTAAACACTATCTTTATAATGAATGATTTCTTAAAAATAAATTTGTATTCAATCATATGACCTCTTTTTTTTCTCTTTCAATCTTTTTTTTTGCTTTCTTATATCGTGTAGAGCTGATTTTTTCATTAGACATTGTTTCTCTCTTCTTAATAAATACTTTATCATATCAGATTTTAGCTGATATGATAATATAATTAATGCTAAGAAACCATTCCAGTCAGCATGGTTGGGATTGCCCTGAAAGAACTAAAGAAAAAAAATCATGACACGCTCATCTAAACAGATAGAGTAGAAGATTACACAGATCAATTACGACCCCTCGATTCCATGTTTGGACAAATAATCCGTATAGATCTTTTAGTTACATATATTAAGAAGATATGAAAAAAATCACAATATCCTCCTCGGAGTGGGTGAATGTAGGTCAGAGAGTGGTTATGTGGAGTAATGAGAATAAAGTCCAAATGTAATATAAATATTTTATAGGTAAAAATTACTTTTTACAAATATTAGGTTGCTATATTTAGGATAAACTTTATACTCTAAAAATTACTGTATTTTAGGACGAACAGAGTATTAAATGATATTTTATCACATTTCTTATATATGTTATCTTTTATTTGTGAATATTAATTAATAAATTATGTTAAATGATTTTGTTGTCCCTTATTGATTTGTAAACATATAAAAAAGATATATATATATATATATATATAAAATAAAATAATATATATTTTAGAAAAGAACTGAGAAAACTAAATCAACTTATATAATTTTCTTAAAAAATATAAGAAATATCAAAAAAAAATAGAATCATAAATCATTCAAAGTATTAAATTCGAGCCACTACAAGTATTGTGTCGTTGGCCCAATCGATGGCCCATCAAAGTTTGGCCCGATCTTTCACACAGGTACCGAAATAGCGCGTGACCCTTAAAAATGGATCGATTCTTCGGCATCCTCTTCGTCGACCGGAATGTCGTCAGCCGGGCCGGGCCGGGCCGGGCCGAACTTGTAGAGCATCAAGAGGTAGAAGGCGACGGTTTCCGCCTCCACCACCGCCACGATCAGCCAACGGTAGTCGTCGTAGGAATTGTTGTCTGCGAGCAACATGTTCGTGTAGTACACGCACGCCGCCACGGCAAGGTAGACCTGGCGGAACACAGCGCGAGCTTGGCTAGCCTCCGCGCCGCCTTGCCGCCGTCCGTGTTGGCCTCCTTCAGTAGCGCATGGATCACCATCTCCATGTGCGAGAGCACGACGATGCAGCAAGCGAGCTAGACGAAGCCGAATGCGTTGCTCCACGTCCAAGTCAGCCCTCCGACGATGAACGCGGGGGCGTCGCCGACCAAGTTGGTGGCGATCCTCATTGAAACCTGGAGTGGAACCACTGAAGCAGCTCCGTTTGTAATGCTCAACATCGGTCGGTATGCTCAAATATTCGCGCAGGACTTCAGGAATTAGCTGAAGATCTTGACCGACTCGTGTATGAGTTCCAACTCTACTTGTACTCTACTTCAGGAATTAGCAGCAAAAATGTATGTGCTCCTGAATTCTGAAGCTATTAACTTTTTTCTGTCCAATTCTGATATCGTATCATCACTGGCCCCATTATCTGGGTTCTCTGGGTTCTATACTTCTATTTGGATATCAGAATTCTAACAGCAAAAGAATTGGATATCAGAATTCTCTGGGTTCTATTTGGTCTCCTGTTTGTCATGCATCAAGAACCTCAGAAACCAGATGCTGATGCAGGAACAAGCACAGAACATTTGTACATTTGTCTGATTGCACGTTATACAAACTACGATGATACAGAGCGGAGGAACACAAAGAACCAAAACGGCGTCTTGGCAAAATGAAAAGTGCGATTAAATCCCCCTAATTTGCAACACGAGCAGTCCAATTATCTTTGGATTCACCAACAACATTCGATGCAAAAAGGAGCAGAAAAGAAGTGACTATTCCCACAACACATGGACAAATATAGGCTAAATCCTGCATCTGTATAGTATGATCGATCGACATCAATGGAGGAGATATTGAACAGGCCAGGCTGTATACCTCATCACGTATCTCCTCACTGCCTCAACACACTCTACAGCTCAAATTCCTCCTCCCGGAGTGCCAATTCTGCAGCTTCCTCCTCATCGTCGTCGAGGGCAAAGTACTGGTTCCTCTCGGCCGGCCTGAACATGTAGAACATAAACAGGTAGAATGCCACAGTGGCCACCTCCTCTGCCGCAACACTTACCCATCTGTACTTGTAGTTAGTGATTGTCTTCAGAGCATACACAATGATCCTAGTGAAGTATAAGTATCCGATCACAACAACATAGAACTGGCGGAAAAGTGTAAGCTTGGCGAGGGTTCGGGCCGCCTTGCCGTCTGTCTTGGATGATTCCCGCAGCGAACGCATCGACCACACAACCGGGAAGAGCACGGCACAGCAGCAAGCAACATCAACGAACAAGAAAATCTGGTTCCATGTTACATATCCCTGCAAGAATGGACCGGTCTCACCAACCACAGCTGCAGCAATGTTAGCTGCAACCTGCAATGGGATCACCACCATGAGCACCTTCTTCTCCTTGTCCTGAAGGAAGGGCTTCAGGAATGACCACCCGGTCCCTATCAGAGCAATCACAGCGAACAGAATCACACCCTTCACGAGCTGGAACAGATAGAACATCACATCCCAACCGTGTGGTGTCCCGGCGATGCGGATGTAGTGCTGGTCCTCGGCCGCCGAGATGCAGTAGAGCATGCGCGCCACGAGCAGGCCGGACATTAGGTGGTGGATGCGGTGCGCCGAGAGTCGATTGCGGTAGAGGGTGATGTAAAGCCACCCGGCCAGGAACACGACGTAGCAGATGGCGAAGGTGGCATAGATCGCCGGGACTGGAGCCTGGCCGACGGAGAGGTAGTCCTTGGAGCCGTCCAGGTTGGTGTTGTACATGTCGGTGCGGACCTCCATGGCGACTGTAGTCTCTGGCGCGCAGTTGGCGAAGAAGAGGCTGTACTCGTCGGGGTGGGTGATGGGGAAGGTGTGGTTGTAGTGTCCCTCGCCGTCGAGGTCGGCGAAGCTGAAGAGCGGCGTGACGTAGGGGCTGGAGAGGACGCATCCCGGGTTGGGGTCGGGGTTGGGATTCAGATCCGTGGGCGGCGGCTGCTCGTAGATGGCCTCGAACAGCGCCTCATCGGACAGGAGGAAGAAACCAATCTGCGCCGGGTCCGGCTTGGCGAGCTTCGAGGCGGCCCTGGCGCCGGAGACGGAGATGGACACAAAGCCGCGGCGGGAGAATCCAAACTTCTCGAAGAGGATTGACGCGCGGGAGTCGTCTGCGAAGGACTCTTGCTTGATCTCCGCCGCCGCTGGACGGAGAACCGCTCCGGCGACGGCGAGGAGTAGGAAGAGGCGCGCGGCGGCGGCCATCTCAGCGAGATCTAGGGAGAGGAGGGGTGGCCGGGTCGTGGAGGTGCGCGAATTGGCTTAGACCGGTCGGTGCGGTGACTTCCCTGGGGGGCTATGGAGGTAGACGGGGATGCTACGTCCGTTGGATTGGCCTCGAGATTGGTGCTACCGCTCGGGGGCACTTTGACCGGGGACGCTTAGCACGGAAGCAACGCGTGGGCTTCCCGTCGGTTGGAGCGCTGGATGCTCATCTCGACGGTGGATGAGATTGGTCGCCGGTCGATTTCGGCGTGTTTTTTTACGGGCCGGTAAAAGTTGGGACGCGCTTTCCATTATTTTAAACTATAGTATAACTATAGAAAATAGAAATTTATGTTTTTAAAATCGTTTATCAACTTTTATATTAAACTTATTCATTTACACTTTTAGATAATTTTAAACTAGTGGAGTTGGAGCCAGAGTGCGCAGTGACGATGACATATAGTGGCATCCTTGTGAGTTCGCCCGTAGACCATCTCGATCGCAAAACGGTAGCAACTACGGATTCGCAAGTGGTAGCAACGTTGTCATGAAGCAGCTGCCCGGTTTGCGCGGACATGTTACACTTCGCTCGCGTCGCGACATGGGTTTGGCCGGATTTTCCGTCTCATGCGTTTGAAATGAGGCATGCTCGCGCGGAATCGGCAGTCGGCTGGCTTCGCGGGCGCGGCCACCGAGCAACACGACGTGCAGTGTACCGCTCGCGGTGGAGGTGTACGCTGTATGGCAGCAATCGCTCGGTGACCCACCCACACGGTGCATTGGCGCATCTGCACATACGTCCGCTTATTGGCTCGCTCAGCGCGACACGACACAAACATACACGCCCAGAACGGGCGGAAATAGATTTCGCGAGGATAACTTTAAAATCCTTTTCCTAATAATCCTATCTAAATTAGTTTTTTTTTGCTATTAGGTTATCTTAGTCCTTCATATACCGTCAACTTACATAAAATACTTACTAGGAGTACTCTGAAGTCCACTCTCACAAAATTTATTTCTTACGTCCTTGGTTGTATTATCTTAGTCCTCCGCTTATCGTCAATCCGAATAGTACTTTGAAACCCACCACACGATATTTATATGGGTGGCTAGACACTTCTAGCCTGATCAATTTTTTGTAGGGATAGTTTGTCAACAATTTCAAACTTATCAAATTTCAGCATTGCCAAAGTTTAGCAATCCAATAAAACCATGAGGCCTCTCATTAACTACCGAAATTTGATAATATTTCAAACCAAATAATAACTCTACCTACAGTACCAAAATTTAGCATTAGCAAAATTTGGTAGAAAAAGCAATTTGGTAAAAGACTCAAGCTTGTAAACGATATATTTTTTCAAAAAAATCTATATAAAATTATCAACAATCATTCTTATTTTATATTAAATTTATCAATTTAAATCATTATATAATTATAATAAAATTCAGATCCATGTGTGTTAGCATTCTCCTCAACTCCTCGTTCTACTTTCGAGAGTACGCAGACACATCACCACCGACAAATGGGCTGCGTTGTGTCGGCGCTAGAGTGTGTTGTATTGATGGTAGAGATAATGAGTATTTTGGTCTTTTCACATGTATTTTGGAAAGAAATAAATTGAGAAAAAAGACTAAAATCTTCAAAATGATATTTGAGTAACATATTATCAATTTTCTGCTGCCAGACTCCCGGTACGCTGCCGACGGACGGTGTGGCAGAAGGCAGCGGTTGAAAGGTGTTGGTTCTGTTGTGGGTATGACAGATACTCTGGAGAGTGAGATGTTGCTGCCGCCTGCTTTAGGGCATGTTAGCTCCTGGATTCACGTCGCAGCTCGCAATTACAGATTTGTTTTAGATTTGAAACTTTAGCAAACAGTCATTAGTTTTAGGCTAGACCGCAACAGTGCTTAGTCTTTAGGCTGGACCGCCACAGGACGCATTTATCTGCGTAACGCGAAATGCTTCTCCAGGCCATACGGAATGGCACCCTTCTTGGATGCTCAACTGGGCTATCGCTTTAAGTTTGCCATGCTGAGGAGTATGGACCGTGCAGATTTAATCTAACGGTTCATACAAATCGAATGGATGGATGCATCAGTGAGACCGTGGCCCTCGCGGCCCGCCGCCTGCACGGCAACCCGCTGCACTCATCAAGAAAATTTTCTTCCACGGGATAGTGGGGATACGTGATTTCTTCCTCAAGGCAAGAACTGTGATTCTGGAGGCAGATTTGTGCTGAAGATCTCGTCGCTGAACTCAGCTTCTTCTCCCCCTGCGTGGCAGCATCAATCATCTGCTCGGCGGCTACTGAGGGTGCAGTGCGCATCTGGATGCTGACAGCGTACCACGCCATTTCACCAATTTCCCGTGCGCATTTTGGTCTCTTCTTGAGCCACGTCATCTCCCCTTCATGCATGAGCTTGTCCCTGTACCTAACTTGGCAGATAACACGTTAGCAACAGCCAACAGGGTTAATGATTTTACAAAAAAATGAGGGGATAATAATAAAGGGCATAAGGACAGTTCTAACCCATGATTTTTTAGGTGATGTTCTATCTTACTATATCAGCGAGATACTATCTCTAGAAATCATACTCTTAATCCTGATTTCTTAGTATAGATCCATAATAAATTTTTTATACTACTCTCTTTTCTCTCCTCCTCCTCTCATCCAATCACTTTCCATCCCTGTCTTAGATATCGTGACGACATAATGTCTTACTTAAGACATAGTTTCTTCATTTTTTATTATCTCTCTTCTTTAACTCCATTGCCACATCAGATTCATTCCTACGTGGCAGTCTAATATATACAAAAGACATCATTCTATGTGGAGGATTGGAAATGCCCTAAGGGTTCTTTCAACCCATGGTTTCTTGGATTATGTCCTATGTTGCCATGTCAGCAAGACATTATCTCTAGAAACCATACTCCTAACTCTGATTTCTTGGTGTGAGTCCGTAGTAAATTTTTTATACCTCTCTTTTTTTTCTCTCATTTCCTTTTATCTAATCACTGTTCACCCCATCTTAGATGTTGTGTAGATATGATGTCTTACTTAAGACATATTTTTTTTTATTTTTTATTCTCTTTTATAATTTTTTTGTCATATCATATTCTTTTCTAGATCTAATAGATACCTAACTCAGAATGGGAAGCTGAACGTCTGCATGGGATGCAATGCTTTATCAGAGACAGGAGTGGCGCCTTCAGTGCGGAACAGGTTTTGTGGTGCATGTACCAGAACACGGCATAAATTCCGATAAAGAAGTCTCCACAGGTGCAGCTTTCCCATAAGCATTTTTCCTTGGTAAAGGATGTTTGTTCCATTCGCCTAAAACAACTACTAGTTCAGTCACATCACAGAAAAAAATGTGTACAGTAGAAAGAAACCTGGTGTCTTGGGAGTCGAACAGTTCGACCTAAGTTTGATGGGTGAAAGAAGTATTTTGGCTGGGTTTTCTTTTCAAACATTTTTGCCGGTGCGTATCTAGTATGCACATTAAAGCAGCGAAGATGGCTGCTTAGTATCATATGTAATCCGGAGTAATCATTAGGATTAGAACCTGGAGCTTTAAGCAGTCGAAATTCTTCACGAACTTTCTGCCTTCAGATGATCAGAGGCCCCAGATTGCTGCAAGAACAGAAGCTTTTGCTTGGTTCCAAGTTTGGAGAAGCGGCAAAGAACAACTCGAGCTTTGGGAACTTTCAGAGGGCCCTCCTCTCTTCTTGCAGGGCAAAAAAACAGGACTTCCACCAAGAAATGTCCGGCAGCTCTGGGCCTCTGGCCTGGCATGGGCCAAACAAAACAAAAGAAATCAACACATACAGTTAAAGAACTCTGCAGCTTGTTATATTACTGTACAGGAAAAGGAAAATTACTGCTCTATCATAATTTAATCGTTTAGAGTTTATACAGTCAGCTCTCACTCGCCAGGCATTTTCAGGTACAATCATGTCACCATGTCAGTAAGAAAGGTGATTAGGAAGTAAATTTTGCACGGGTGCTGCACCGTTTCTATGATATTTCCGAGCACCTACGAGTGTGTAGCGAGCAAGCATGAATCTTTTTCAAGTTCCAACCATCACTAACCAAGTCACACAGTGCCTGCGAAAATATTCACCTTTAGACCTGCAATTCAGAGGATTAACTGTTCGGAGTCGAAGACTTTTCGACCTTTTTATATTAACAAATATGTGGAATTTAATAGGGTGTTAGGCACTTGAATACTTGATCAACACCTAACCTAGTTGACACCCTTTCTAATAAGCTCTATTACCTGAAAAATATTGCAGGACTGCAGTTTGTCAATGGGTGTTAGGCTACATACAATAATATCATGGATTAGGGCTGGGGGGCTGATGTTATTCTTACTATATTTTTATGCCATTTGTGGAACGTTGCTTAGTTTTCTTGCTGGTCTAGGGGCACTAGCCGATGTAAAGAAGGGTTCAGAAGAATGCCATAAAGTCAAGGGCATTAATTTAACGCGCAGCAAATGACAACTTAACGAATTTGTATATAGATATGTACATTTTTACTAGGGAACAATTACCTCTTGTTTGCCGAGATTCACGGGCTACCAAGATTCTCTTACCTCAGGATTCTTCTTCAGAGGTAACTCACCCTTTTGGACAGGCAACATAAACAATGGGCCTGAGCTCTTCCACTGATGTCACACTCACACTTCCATAGGTTGACATGAAGATGAAATAAACAAACAGCAAACTGATCCATGTTTTGAGGGCACGCGTTTGTCTTTCCAAATTAACAATGATAAGCTTGAACATGAAAGGACAAGCGTGAATAAGTTTACCTTGGAAGCAAGTTCACTCGAGAAAAAACTTCCTGTACTTCAAAGTTCTTCCCAAGACAGGTTGTTTGACGGGATAATTTAACCCTCGTGCTACCATCAAGCAATCGAACCATCAGAAACCATATTCCTACATATCTTGTTTGAAAGAAAATGAAGCTTTCTATTGCAAGTTTGCAACCATCCATTAGCAGACAGATCAAGCAGTTTGAGGCACCTGCATATCAGAAGGTACCAAGCAGTTTGCTAATCCTTTATTGGTAAAAGTGTGCACCTCGTTGGCCTAGCTCTTAATGGATACCTTGTAACCCTACACGTTCAAACAAACAAATAGCTTAGGTCGTGAGAAGAGGAGAAGCATGCAAAGGAACAACTAAAATAGCCTAATCACCAAATGAACTGCAGCCACAAATAGGGCAATAATAGAGCATGCCAGTAACTATGCACCATAGTACTGCATTGCATATTGCATATTGCAAACAAAAGGCAAATCATAGGGGTGAAGGTAGGTCCCTCACAAGTAGTAATAAGGGCTTGTTTAGCTACAGGCATCCTGCTTTAAAGCATGCCGAAACTCCTTCCACTTCCTTCGTAAAACACAACCACCATCTCTGCCAAAACCAGACCAAAAACACAACTCACCAAACACACAAGGCAAGGAAACAACAATGGCGAGACATGGCCCTCAAAGCCATGACCAACCACTCCAAGAAGAGGACTACATAGACATGGACCTGAGCTCACCTGCAGCCGCACAGGTGGTCACTGCCAGAGCAAGCTTGCTCTGCTACAGCACATCCGTGGCGGCCTCCACACAACACTCAAGGGAGTTCGAGTTCCACATGTCGGCTCCGGTTGACAAGTGGGAGCCCATGGCATCGCCAGCAGATGAGCTCTTCTACAAGGGCAAGCTGTTGCCGCTCCACCTTCCACCACGGATCCAGATGTTCGAGAAGCTCCTCGAGAGCGCAGCTGACAAGGGTCTCCTCTCCGTGAGTACTGCCCCAGCAACACCATACCAGTCGTGCAATGTATCACCAGCAAATTCATGTTATGTCAGTGGCGAGCTCAATGCGGAGCATTACTTCCACGAGTGCACATCTGCCGGTATTGCTGCTGAGGAGGAGGCAGCCTGTGAGAAGAAGTCATGGTCAAAGAAGCTCAAGTTCATCAGGCATCTCAACCTTGGCCTCAAGCTCAAGGCATCAAAAGCTTATCTGAAGACAATATTTGCAGCTAAAGCAGGCAATCCAGATCACAAGACTGGCACACCTAGTGCAAATGAGCTCTCCAATGCCCAGTTCAAGACTTGGAGGAAGAACCCATTTGGCCATATCAAAAGCAACAGGTACATAGCCTCGCCCGACAGCAATAGTACCACACTTGGAGGGAGGCTTAAAGAAGATGGGTGCAGTCATAGGAGGTCCTTCTCCAGCATCATTATCCGATATTCGTTATCAAACAAGACGTCCTCTCAAACAAGACGTCCTCTGCGTCATCATCGTCATGCTCTTCATCAAATTCATCCTCCTCCATACTAAGCTCAAATGACTCTAGTGTGGGGCCAGTGCTGAGGAGGAGCAGTAGTGCGAGCTCAGAGATGGACAATCCAATCCAGGGGGCAATAGCATACTGCAAAAAGTCGCAGCAACTGGCCTCAGTGAGAAAGAGTGCAAGCGACACAGGTTTCTGGTTCATGTCATCATCAGCATCAAGGATAGCTGCAGAGTCCAAAGATTCAGATGATAATATGATATAATTGAAATTTGCCGACAATGACATTGTAAATATACAAACTTCAACATCTTTGATAATTCTGTACGCTTTTGATCTTCTAATACCTGCAGACATGATCTCTGTTAAAATATTATGTCCTTCAGAAAATTTCAGGTAGTTGTGTAACTTCTGTCTAAGAACTAATAATTTCAATTTTCTGATATGCAATACCAAATAGTATTTAACATGGAATGGGTGTCTAAACTGAACGGAAGTAACATTTCTGATAACTATTCTTGTTACAGATGCATGTGAACTAAGCTATTAATAAAAAAAGAGAAGTAAAAGCAAACATCACAAGAATAGTTTTTGTGTGGAGCTGGAATTTTGTCTTATTCCTGATTGTTTAACTGTCTCCTCATGCATCCATTTCTTGATTAGATCTTACCTACTTTCTGTTTCTTGAACATGACACAAGAAACACATTTACTCTCAGAAGGCCGTATTTCAAGGGCATGCTCAAAGAAAGCAAGACAATGGAACTCTTATTCTGAAGCCTGACAGTAGATTAATGTTAACATTGTAACAAGGGCCTTACTCATGTAAGTAACAATAGGCGTGGTGCACCACTACATTAACTCAAAGAGTTCAGCTTATGCACAACAAAGCTTTTCTGATACCCTGGTCATCTGAATGATAATATTTACTATCATTTGAGGGGTTCTGAATGCCAATATCATGGCTCTATGTTAACCAAGGAACACACCAGTACTATGGCAGATTGGCAGGTACCTTGATTAGGAAATACACAGAACTGGTGGCCGACACATTTAAAACATGAAATCCAAAAGGACAAAAACCCTTTCTTGCTGTATATACATAAAAAATTCACAATGTAGTGCTTCTGTCACGGGCAGGAAGCAGCAGGCAGGGGCTGGCTAGGAGAGGGCAGATAGGCCCAAGGCCCAGGCGGCAGCTAGGTCCTGGGCCCAGTTCAGATTAGATTAATTCAGCTTCAGATTAGATCGGTTAGCAGATTAGATTTAGTTTGTTAGCAGATTAGGTTCAGTTAGCAGATTAGATTAGTTCGGTCCTGTCTATATAAACAGGACCAGTCTAGGGGTTTAGGTCGTCGAGTATTCAGTTCAGGCTTTGCCTCCCTGTATCCCCCTGCCTCTTTGTCGCGTCGCCGCAACGGCGCCGCCGCGACGGAGAGGTCTAGGGCCTCGACCAACTACTTCGTTTTCATATAAATTAAGAAGAATAGTTCCTACCAATTCCGTTAAAATCCTGACCGGTGACAACTTGGTATCAGAGCACTCGGGTTTCCCTTCCGCTGCAATGAGTTCCCAATCCAGCGCCGGTTCGGGGAATGCCATCGAAGACATGCTGAAAGCTATCATGCAGCGTTTGGACGCCATCGAGGAGAAGTTGCAACCTCTGCAACCGCTCCTGGCGAAAGTCGCGGAATTGGAAGCAGTGCTGACGGAGCAGGGACAGCAACAACAGGCACTTAACGTCCCAATCAGACGTATAGAGACGGCACAAAGCGCGCCAGGAGTTGACCAGGAGCGGGCTGACGCACCAGGAGCAAGTCAGCCATCGGCTCGTGGCAGCCGGGGCACCGGCGACGGTGAGGAAGAGGAGCCTAACAACGACTTCGTGGCCACCGCGCACAAGCTGGAATTTCTGATGTTCAATGGCACCGGCAATCCGCTCCCATGGCTCAATCGCTGCAAGCGGTATGTCCATGTCCGCCGCACTCCAGATCACAAGAGGGTGGTGTTTGCTGCGTTCTACCTCCTCGACGACGCCCAATTGTGGTTCCATCGCATGGAGCTCAACAGGGGCCAGCCGGACGACGGCGAGGACGATGACTCGGCAGCTCGAGGACGAGCTTCTTTTCCAGGAGGGGAGAAATGTCACGGGCAGGAAGCAGCAGGCAGGGGCTGGCTAGGAGAGGGCGGATAGGCCCAAGGCCCAGGCAGCAGCTAGGTCCTGGGCCCAGTTCAGATTAGATTAATTCAGCTTCAGATTAGATCAGTTAGCAAATTAGATTCAATTTGTTAGCAGATTAGGTTCAGTTAGCAGATTATATTAGTTCGGTCCTATCTATATAAACAGGACCAGTCTAGGGGTTTAGGTCGTCGAGTATTCAGTTCAGGCTTTGCCTCCCTGTATCCCCCTGCCTCTTTGTCGTGTTGCCGCAACGGCGCCGCCACGACGGAGAGGTCCAGGGCCTCGACCAACTACTTCGTTTTCATATAAATTGAGAAGAATAGTTCCTACCAATTCCGTTGAAATCCTGACCGGTGACAGCTTATTAGAAACATGCTTATAGTCACATGTTGCTCAACTCTAAAGCTACGAATCATAAGGGGGAAAATAATAAATCGGTTAGGCAACAAAAATAAATTAAAAGAATGGGGAAAACAAAAGGTGCAAAAACAATGGAGGAAGAACTTTCTGTTCCCACTGATGCCTGTCTGCGTCTCCTGATCCATATTGGAAGACAGATTGAGATAGGCCATTGGGATGTGACGAATTTTCTGAGAATTCGTAAAATAAAGATCAAGGTTTGATTGTGCTATAGTTCAACTGATTTGATTAGCACCTTCCTATGTGCTCAAACAGTTTAATAATTGCTTGATGAGATGCTTTATATGTGCAAAAACAACAGCAAATCAGCATTTAAAATTACACCAAAAGACAATACTGTAAGAATAAGATGACCAATGGCGTAAAAGGAACTAAAACGTGTCAGATTATGTGGTTGCATTGTGATAAGAAAGCTGAAGAATGCATCACAAGCTACAAGTAGGGGCGCATTCATATCGAATAATGGAAAAATTGAGTGTTTCTCATGAAAGTTGGTAAATGGAATGAAAAAACAAAAACAAACAACTCACTGTACAATGGGCTGAGCTCATTTGGTGCCGTAAAATTCTGCAACTGAAGGAGCCTTGCACAGTCGGCATCCCATAAGTTCTGTGTGGTTTGGTTGATACAGGAAGGAAATGTAAAATCAAGAAAAAATGTGAGCTAGGCTATCTGTTAATACGAATATCTGAAACTTTCATGTACATACTCAAGTCCAGAGACAGAGGACGAGTCTAGGGAACCCCTTGTCTTACAAGGCATACACTTGGCTAAGCTCAGTCTCTGAGAGCTCAGTATTATCATACCAGGAGTTTGATCCACTTCTTCTAGACATCTTCTCTTTTTTTCTAATATTCCTCATGCACTTTGATTTCACCACATAATATGTCATTGTACCAAGAACGCCAGCCATTGTGACACCACCTATCAAAGTAACCAGTAGTGCTGCCCATTGGAAGTGGTGGCCTAGCACAATATAGCAGGAGGCAATGAAAGAAATGGTAGTGCAAACTGATGCCAGCCACATAAGCTTGTTGATCACCTCGACAACCCTCCGCTCAGGCTTAGTTTCTCCCCTGACAACCGTTATCTGAACTACGACCACTGCCAGTGATGTAAACAGAGCTATGGCATTGAAGATGAAGAAAATCCTAAAGGAGGCAGCCTGAACAACAATCGCAATTCCATAGCCATCGTTTCCACCAGGTACGGTGAATATAGCTGCAAAAGCCACCATACCAAAAAGTACTGCAACAACAGTTACAGAGTTTGTTGCATTGTTGATGCCTTCTCTGTGCAACTTTCTGAGTTCCTTAGCAATTCCATGCACATTTTTGTTCGTCTTTCTCGTCTGTTCAAGCTGTGTGTGGACATCTTTCTTGATTTCTGTCACCGTTTTATGGAGCTCGACTCGAGGCTGATTCAGCTCCCTAGATCTGAGTGCACCATGGTGAGATAAAATACCCTTTATTTCAGAAGTCTCCTCACATAGTGGCAACCCTTCAGCTATATCATAGGCAGTCTTGCGGCTTCTGGTCAGTGCATTAACATGGGTATCTGGTAATCGCAGGAGAACAGAAACTATCTGTACAAGAAAAATAGACTGTGACTTACATTAAGCTCTGATTATTTTGAAATATATTTATTAAATAAACTGGTGGGCTGGTGGCCATCTATCCTGGTGCAACAAAACATGCAAATTTTTTCACTTAATGCAGCATTAGAAAGTATTTACATTCCATATTGGATAATTTGATCAGCCAGGGCCCCAGGGGATAATAACCTGGTTCTGAACTTCTGATATTTGCTTGAATGATGCCCCTTCCCCCAACAAAAGGTATAACGGCATAGCTAACCGAAATGTTTCTTAGAAGGTGAAGGGTATGACCAATTTAATTTCATTTAAACTGCATATTGATGTTTCCAAAGGAAAAGTAAACTAAGTGGATATTTTATCATTCTAGTAACAAGGTATAAACATCAGGTAAAGTTACAGCCTTACAGGTTCTTTTTATGTTACTGTTTTCTAGATATAGACTAATCATATGAGATACTATCTATAAACATCCCTAGTGGTAGTCCATATTTTCTGTATGGTGTTCCCTCAGAATGGAAAATGCCAGTGTAAGAGGGAATGCCAAAAGTTGTCTAAAATTGACGTTACTGAACAATATAATTAATTAATTACCTCTGCTTGCTTTTTCCTTGTTGCTACATGCAGGGCGGTGTTTCCATTTTTGTCTGGCAGCATTACAATTGCTGGACCAGCATCGACAAGTGCTCTAAGCACATCACAGTTTGTTCCTTTTACAGCCATATGCAAGGCTGTTTGACCTTTCTTGTCATTTCTTCTTGCTAGCTGAGGATCTTTCTCAAGTAATGCTTTAACAATTTCAATGTGTCCTTGTCGAGCAGCAAAATGTAAGGCATTTTTTCCATTATCTTTGGCCATTTCCACCAATCCAAAATCGTCTAGTTCTAGTAACAGTTTGACAACTTCAGTATGGCCCCTCGTAGCTGCTGATACAAGTGGAGTAGTATTTGCAGGCCCAAAGGTTTTGGCAAGCATCCTGTTGTTAAGTAACATTTCCTGGATAACAGCTGCAAGAAGAAGTGTTTGTTGATATATTTGCATGCTATACGCCTATATACCTAAGGGGGGACATCAGAATACCATGAATAGAAGAAAAATATATTAGCTTCACCGTTACCATGTATAAAATGAGAAACTGATACGACTAAGGCAAGCCATTCAGAATGTGCAGAACACACTAAAAGACCAACACTTTTTATGTGAATATGCAATTATGCACAATTTACTGCTACCAACCCAATATTCAGAATATCTAGCACGGTGCCATCTTAATAGTGAAATACCAGACTAGCACATTCTTTGAATTGCAACAGTTTACATCTCTCATAAACACATGTACACTGAATGACTGAATTAAGAGGTGAGTGAACAGGCTTGGTAACAACTAATCTTCACAGACAAATGGGAAAAAGATCAGCAACAATCTGTATAGAATAAAAAAAGCAATGATTGCATATGTTAATCATGTTGTATGAGCTTGCTGCATAGTTAATCAAATATCATATTGTGCAGGGGAGCCTATACAGTATATCTCAATCTCAGATCCCCAGCTATAGTTAGTGCTATGAAACACACACTGTTAACTGATGTGTTCAAATTGGAATCCCACCCTCCCTCTCTCAACGGACCCACTAATTGTAGCAGAAGTTATAACAAAAAATATGATAAGTAATCTCGCAGTTCCCAAATTTACTGATCAACAAACTTTTGCATCGAGTCCCAGATCCTGGTACCGGAAAGGGTGTTAGCACTACTACACAAGCAAGCAATAAAACGCGCAGTTCCGTGCTCAAAGCTCCAAATTAAGCACGCAAACAGATACACATACTGCAACAGAAAGCTCTAAATGTGTCATCTCACCATGATGCCCTTCTCTCGCAGCGACGTGCAGTGCGTCGTACCCCGGCCTGTTCTTCGCGGCGACGCCCTCGGAGTCGAGGTGCCTGAGCAGCTCCATTACTACCTCTAGGTACCCCCTCTCCGCAGCGGCGACGAGCGGAGTCTCCCCGGCCTCGTTGGCCTCCGCCGCCACAGCCCGCCGGGCCGCCTCCAGCGCCTCCCTCCCCTCATCCTTGGCCACGGTCGAGGTGCTTGAGCAGCTCCATTACCACCTCC
>KE372043.1:488711-522582 GCA_000418225.1 Zizania latifolia
ACCGCTTACATTGGTTGCGTCCGAAATAGGAACAAGATTGCGAGAGCCCATCGAATGGGCTGACACACATGCTCTCTCCGCGGCCCAACCCAAGTAGGCATCGAAGATCCGACGAAACGTAACGCTTTGGTCTCACCGTCCACTAGCCCACAAGCTGGACGACACTAGAGAAGAAAGTACTGCCGCCACGAGGACGGCGGCGCTGATGGTCGCCGCGGCTAGCGGAGGAGGCGGCGGCAATGGATAGAGAGGAGATTGGCCTTTTACTCTTGAGAGAATTGGTAGTTTGCCACTGTCAAAAAATATTTTCGATTTTTTACAACTTTAACACGAAGTGATGGAAAAAGTGGCTCAGTCTTTTGATATCTGATCAAAGGTGCTGGACAAAAATGTGAAGTGGTGGCAATTCTGGTTTCTGAGGATGTTAAACTATAGTGTTGATGTTGCTGTGATTGGTTTAGCCATGTCATGATGTGTCTTTTGTAGCGTGAGTTTTTGATGGTGTGGTAGAAATGGTATTAGCTTTGTCTGTTAGGGGTGGTCTTTCGTTTTGTGGCTATTGTGTGCATGTGCATCTTATGATACTGTGACGTTACTCACAACCCCAGCGTACTTTGTCACTTACTTTCTATAAAAAATCAGGTTACTCTTAGCCTTTTATCTAAAAAAACACACGTGTTACTAATTTAGATAGTCATATGTCATTATATATGTACATAAAGTCGTTAATGTCGCGTCTCTTGCTTTGTCGTCGGTATAGTGGTAGCAGCAGTAAGAGCCCACCGACGTAGTTGTTTAAGGTCGCCGGCGTCAGGCCGGTGACCAACTTGCGGGGGGGTGGCGTCTTACATTGGCCGGGAACTACTATACGAATCTCCTCTAGCGCCTAACGAGGAACAGTGCATTAGAGTATCGGGAGTTGATTATACAGAGTTAAGATCGTCACCTCAACAGAGGGCATGCTCCCTAATTATATATAAATATATGTCGCTGTGAGATCTGGGGCAAGTTCCAATATGTAGAAAGCTCTTCCGATCGTAGAGCAAATTCGTAGGGAAAAGGATCAGGCAGCTATGAAAAAAAGCTCTCGTTACGAAATCACAAACCCCTGAATTATTCATCCTGTTCAATCAATCTATTTAAAATTTGTAACCGTGCATAAGATTTTTTTACTAATATGATGCACTAGAGATCTTTTACGCAATCAAATCAACATTTTGTGCAAATATAATAGTATACCCTTTACTGCTGGGGTTGCGTTTCCCAGATACCAGTAATCAAAATACTCACTTGAGCTTCCCGGCTAAAAAAGGAAGAAAAGATGACACCGAAAATACTAGCTCGCCACAAAAGATACAGTAGCCTCCACAATGAGGCACTAATTCTGATTATTACTACTGTAACAGCAGAACTTGATACATGACGATGCATTCTATTAAGAGAGCTCCGGGGATACACACTCCATCACCATCTTCCCATGGAGATGGGGAGGAAGACCTGCCAAAGTGGTTTAGTTGCCCTACACGCATGGCCTAGCACCTGCCTTGAGGATATCTTCGCAGCACCTGTCGTCGAGGCATCGTCTTCAACATCGTCAGCGAAGCCGAGAAGAACTCTGCATGGGCTGCATGCAGGCAGAGGTGTCAGGCCATTGTTGGGGGTAGAGAGGAATCCAAGAGAAGGGTCCTCCATGGAAGATGGTGTGCTTGGTTTCATTTATAGAGAGCATATGAGGCCATGAGGGTTCTTTCATCTTAGTGGAAGCTTAGTTGGTGGAGTGCCTTTTTGGAGACCGAAATGAGGTATCTTCCTTGGCATATTCCTGAGCATGTGGAAGCTTCACCTTTTTATGTTCTCTGCTTTGGTTTGCTTTGGAGTATTCAAAGTATATTCCATGCTTTTGTGTGCCTTTTAGGGCCTATAGGTTTATGAATAATAATAATTCTAGAGATGAATGCCCTCTGGAGTCTGGATGCAATGGAGAGGCGTGACGAACAGACGAAGCATGGGCTGGAAAGCTGTTTTTAGTGGTGATCACCCGGAGCAAATGTTGCATCATGGACATCCTACTTAACAGCTTAGACATTTTGGCTGGTCTTTCATTGTGCCCGGAAGATCACTCCTGTACTTCACGTCTTCACGCACTGCGTTATTCCTATATCTACTCGATTGTTTATTCATGAAATGAAATGAAAGAACCGTATGCTGATTGCAGGTTTTTTTTGTTGGCTTCTAAGATGGGTCAGATTTTAGAAGAAAAACATGAGCCCGATATTTTTATTGTTTTTTTTTTCCGTGACAATGTAAACTGGTGCGACTTGCGAGGCTCACACTAGCATCTGGTCTGGGCTGGGTCTTGTGAATGCTGTAATAGAACGGAACTGGGGCTGGGCCTTTGTGCGTCTGCCTGCTTTGGTCTGAATTGCGATAAACAAACAGGCTTACTGATTGTTCGCAAGGAATAGATATTTGCGTTTAAGTTGTTTATTTTTTTTATAAACTAAACCTCTATAAATTAGTTTAAAATATATCGTAGTAGTGTATTTATTTGATATTATAAAGATTCAAATGCACTCACATTTATTCCAATACATATAGGGAGTGAGAGGGGAGCAGGGCAAGGTAGGGCCTTCGAAATCTGGTATGGAGCCTACAGAATTATCTGGTTGTTCCAAACCGTCGATGGGCCATCCTACGGCCAACCCGGCGTGACGTGACATGCTCTGGCCCATGCCGTCCCAGAAATGTGAGCCTCCGAATCTCTCGCTGCCCTCCCGAAAGCGAGGAGGAACAGATCTTAATATTTTAAAAATTGATCAAGATTTGAAAAGTTAAATAGTTTATAATATGAAATAGAAAAGAATCGGAGAGCCTCTCTCAACTCAACTCAGTTCTGCCTTACAAATGCATGACCGGCACCTGGTGGTTGTTATCAAAGAAATATTTACCTCGTTTCTTAAAAATCCAGATTTCTTATTTGCAGAATGAAAACAGAATAAAATTTGGTATTGTTTGTTGCAAAGATGTACATGATCAATTAATCTAAAGTTCTGATGTTCTATTGTTTCCGTATTAAATCTCCAAATCTTGGAGCTAATGATTAGCAAGTTGTAATTGAACGGAGTCCCATTTTATTTAAACTGATAATTTTATGTTATTTAGTTCTGAATTTTATTTTTTACGTGGAATTAAGTTTCTTTGCAAACCCAGTTGAAAAGTTCTGTTTTTTAATTCGGATTTTCAATACTTTTCTAATATGAAATTGAGTTCTGGCTCAAATCCAACTGCTAGTGCCCTTTCGTTTTACTTCTAATTTCGTGATTATATATTAATTATAGATGTCATGGACTGTCTTTAAAAAAAAATGTGAACTTCGGTTCTACGATCATGAACAGTAACATGTTTTTTAAAAAAAATTCGACCAACGTGTCGAGTTTCTAAGGAGTGAGTAATCAATTCTTGTTATAAATACACAGTGGAGACGATAAAAAGTGATTTTGATTATTTGTTATTTTAACTCACAGTTATAAATTTAGATTGTTCTGTATATTTATACACACAAGTGATAAATAATTAAATAGCATAATTTTTTTAGCGACAAATTCTTAAATCTCCTTAAAAAACGAACTTTCGTGAACGTTATTGTTATTTACAGCAAAATACACGAGTTCATTTCTGAGTTCCTTCACAACTACCCTGGCATGTGAACATATATCTAACAAACACCAGAGGAGATAGAACCCACAAACTACAGTAAAACTCAAATTGTAAAAGGAAATGGAAATCAATAGCATAGTTTGGCAAGAAACGAAGGAATTGGCAACAAATAACATGCAAGAGTATGTGCAACTCAATGAGGAGGCTCAAAGCAAGCAATCCAACAAGGCGAGCGCCTTGTGTTCGCCCTGCCCGGCGGCGCCGAGACCAACCACGTTCCGACACTTGGCGCAGTTCTCCGATGGCGTCAGATTCAAGTCCAGGCAGACCTCGCCGCCGTCGCACGTCACCACGGGCGCCGCCTTGCTAACGTCGTTCGTCGCCTCCGCCTCGGCTCGGTGCCGTCGCATGTGGCCGCCGAGCGCCTGGCCGATGGGGAACTCGAGCCCGCAGACGGGGCACTCGTGCACCCTCGGCTTCGCCGCCGGCCGCGGTGGCGTCGGATGCCTCCCGAGGCAGAGCCCCGCTTCGGGGCCACTGCCGCCGAGCGCGTGCAGCTGCCTCGGCCGCTTGTGGCTGGCGCGGTGCCCCCCGAGAGCCTGGAACGTCGGGAACTGCCGGTTGCACGTCTTGCACTCGAAAACGCGGTCGTGCTGCGCCGCGCCGCCGCGCACCACCATCGGCTGCGCGCCGGCGGCGAACCCGGCGCCCAGCCAGCCGTGCTGGCTCTGCTGCGCGAGGAGCATGAGCACGCGGGCCGTGTCCACGCTGCCCATGATCTCCACGTCCCACACCTCCCTGCTCCTCTTGCTCATGGCTAGCTAGCAACTGTAGCAAAATGTCGCAGAATCTTATCTCTCCTGCACTGTGTCACAATATTCACATATCTGTTGCGCGTATGACATATATAGAGACAGATCGGACCGCAGCCAAGCTGCAACTTGGTGTTTGATGGTGCACGTAAGAAACGGAACGAGCTAGCACGACCAACAACAGCTTGCTTCTAGACGTGGATGTGTCTGCATATGTAGCGTACTTTTCCAAGGGTTTGACCACCAGAGTATGAGATTGTCAAATTAGTAACTGCTACAGTAGCACAGGTATGTACTCAGCTTGCTTGAGCGCAGCCTAGCTAGTCAACATGTGTGTGCATGCTGGGGTGGCGAGGAACGAGTAGTGACGTGCGCGCGCGGCGCGGGGGTGGCGTTCCGGATCGGGCATGTGGCCATGCTCTTTTTTTTGCCTCATGAGCTCGCGCGCGCGTCGTCCTAGCTAGCTACCTCGCGGTCGCGTGCGTGCGTGGCCTGCCCGCCTGCCGGTCGTTCGTTCCGGCCACCAGCTGCAGCACGGGTTTCACACGTACTTCAGCTGTGGTGACGACGCATGCATACATGCTACGGCCTTTCCATTTATTGGACTGGCTGCTGGCAGCTGAATCAACACGCGGCTGATCGATCGGTCATCGCTTGATCGTCTAGAACGAGCTGATATCATCGAACGGCGTGCCTGCAGCCGGCTGTTCTAGCAATGAAGTTCTGAAAGTACAAAATGTGACCGAGCTGAGCGCATGCAGGAGGCGGATTCAGAAATTTAGTTCGATGTTAGTACTGATATGGGAATAGAATCACGCTGTTGGTTGAGGCTTGAGACTGCATGAGCTACTCGTGATTGGTTGTCTATTTGTCAGACAGGCAATGTTCATGCCTTCATCCACCCACGGATTTCACGATCGATCTTGACTACTCTGTGAACAGATCAGTAATCAGTTTGGTCCTTTTTATTTCTGATGAACAGATCAGTTTCTGTGAATGACCAGCTCTGCAGTAGCTGAGTCAAACCCCAATCTGTGTCTGCTCACGCATTGTGAACTTTACCAGGAATTCAAGCATCCATACTTACACTTGTAGAACTCGCTAAGATTATTGCGGTGGGCACACCTAACTTCAGAGGAGGCACATGCGTAATTACGCTCCTATCAGACTTCATGAACCAGCTAATCCTGCCAAATCACGCAGGAAAAAACATACAAAGATTGGGAATTAGATCGAGCTGAGTTTGGAGTTTGGTGATGCAGTACGTATTCATGCTACTAGTTTGGTGGAGTGCAGTCCCGGTCATGGCGGCAAAACGATTTGACCGATTTATCGGTGGAAGAAATGGCTCTGTTTATACATTTCTTTTGGCTCGCTACGTTTCTATTCTATAATATTGTAACATAGAATTAGATTTAATATGTTATATTATAACATCATTATTTAAATTTATTATAATATTAAACGTCAAATATAATCATAGACGGAGGGAGTATAGTTTATGCATTTCTGCACACTTAGCTTGTCTACGCTTTTAGATTATGCGCATGTTCATAGCTGAGAACAGCAAAAGGAGAATGTCTTTTATGCAACTACTCCCCGTTACAAATACAGAAATACTCGCCGTGTTTTATATCGATGGTCAAATTAGGTTTGAAAGTTTGACCGGAAGGGTATGTATGCTAAACACAACAAAAATTTGCCGTGCCTAAATTTAATAAACGGGTCAGTTTAACTAGAAAATAATATGGAAGCGAACCTCAAAAGGTAATCCTTTTATTAGTGAGTACATAAAGCTAATTTTTTTGCCGCTAGCACATGTAGAACGACTACTAGGCTATTAGCTTGCATGAGTCATGCGCACAAGAGTCCTAGTTACACCTACCATTTGTTCCTGTATATTTTTCAACACAGACATCACAAGTGGTTAGTATCATGTTCTAGTTAGAACCAGATCTTGGACTCGGACTGTCGACTGACTCAGCAACACAGCAACATGCGGCGCGATTTCACCAAACGTGTTCTTTGAATTAATTAAGTTCGATTAAAAAAACTCCTACTTAGCTAGGCCACGCCGCATAATAAGTCGTATGACTGCTAGGCCTGCACGAACAGCTTAGTGCAGAAGGTCAACTCGGCATATTTAATCGGACGACTTGTGTGATAGTGGCTCAGGTGTCTGCCTTAGCTTTCCCAGCTCTAGTTGCTTCTAGCTGATGGGATTTCCAGCTCAAAATGTCCAAGAGAATTAAGTCATACTCTGTACCGATTTGCTCTAGAAGTATACGACTAACTAACTAACTGCGTGGTAATTCGTCCATCAGAATTTCAGCATGATGGTTACACGTTATGTACCCTGGTAATCATTGTGGAAAAAAGTCTGACGAACTTTAATGCACTTAAATTCCCAGGTCTCAGCCTCTAGCGCCCGTATGGAACAAGCGAAATAGACCAATCGTACAAGATGCAAATCATACAGGGAAAAGTTCAATTCCGATCGACGTCGATCATTTGTGGGGTGATCCATGATCCCAAGATTCCCAACATACATATATATTCTGAAGTTCCTATCTATACTTTACAGTCTTTCATCCTTCTTCCGGGTAGTGATTAGTGAAGGAGGTGCTAGTGTTAATCCGTGTTTCTCCTGGTAAATTTTCAGCGATAAGGTCACAAAAATGATTATAAACTGACACTCGATGATAGTAGCGTAACGAGAGAGTTCTTCCAGGTCTGCATGCGTATAGTAGCGTGCAGGCATTTGTAATTCCGTACTGGTTACTAGTCTGATGCTTAGGCATGGCTTTTGGTATTTTCGCGAAAAGGTTGTAGAGCTTTTCAATGTGTACGAAGTGGTTATGAACACCTGGTGATCTGTTATGTAACGTACTTGGCACATGGAATTCAACACCGTGGATGGAATGTAAGCAGAATATGATGTGGACCGTGGAATTGGTATGGAATTCATTCAATGCAACTTGGATCAAACAGACAGACGCTCAACTCTCGGTTGCCAAAGGGGCATCAGAGTATGCGTGCACTTCACGGCTAATCACCAGCATGTATGGTTCGATGTATCATGGCGACGACTCCTCAATGCGGCATGCCAGAAAAATAAAACTAGTCAAAGCAGATGAAGGAATGTGTCTCTGTCAGAACATGTAATTAATTCACATCAGCTGAATGTTCATCCAGAAAGAAACCAAATGGCGATCCGTGTATGTGAATTGCATCATCGCTGACATAGGAGCGCCGAGATCAGAGATTAGTTTTATGCCTTTTCACAACTAGGTCGCGCCATGCCAAGCATGCATTCTTACTTACACTGCACCTTGCTTCACGTCGATGTTATGTTAATGGTTAACGACGAACTGATGGACACATCTAGACGTGGCAGTATGTAGTAAACGATATTATTTCTCCTCGGGCTCTACAAACAAAACGAAACCAAACGTGCAAAAACCGTAGGTTCAACAGGTTTTGGCATGCGTCGTGGATGGCACGAAACCCGTCGCTGCAGCAGTTTCAGTTACGACAAAAATGCTTCGTTATTAATATTGTACTTTGAATTTATGAGCCATATACTTTTTTATCATGCCAATTTTCTATGGATACGAAATACTGCGACTTCTTTGCACCTACTTGATTCTTTCTTTCGTCAGAGAAACCATTTGCCTCAATTTTCAAAGACGAAATCTTGAGTGCTGCAACTGCTACATTCCAACCCAAAGTTCAGATTGTGGAAGCGGAACACAATAGCCATCTCCGAGCCTGCCAATTTCCCAGAAATTTCAGGCTTTCGCCGGACAAGTCGAAATGAAATACATTTCAAGTTTAATTTTCGTTAACAAACGTTCTTAGCCGATTAACATGTGCACAAGTCAGAGCTGAAACAGTTCATGCCTTCTACTTTTCAGTAGAAATATGCCTGAACCCCCTTTTGTTTCAGACCAGGGTATGACCAAGTCGAGAGAAAAGAACTCAATTACCCAGTCTGCTTTGTCTGCATTCAAGCAAGCAGACACACCGGCCATCTAGACATCATAATCAGAAGATACCGTGCTGCTATGGAGGTGATTACTGATTGCTGACTTTGTTAGTAGTCAGTCTCACGTACTGGCGTAGCTATCCATCCAGTGGGAGGGAAGTCAACACACGAGACGGACTAGTAGTGAGTTGACTGAGTTCACCGCTCAATTTGCAGCCTCTTTTCGGTGCTGTTTGGTTTGCTTTCCTGAGTAGTGGAATTTGGCCATTTGGGAAAGTTAGCCTGTGTGATCAGTTGTCGCTGAAAAACCTTACCTGACGAAAGAAAGAAGACAAGCAAGCTAGCATGAGTTTGAACTTTGAAAGTCCTTTTTCAGGTTCTCTAAAAGAGAGCTAAGTGTGTAATGTTTGATAGCTCTCCTCAACCGATTTTTTTGAAGAACCTTTTTTATTTAGGACATGTTTCATAGAAATCCAGATTCTCAGAGAAATATTTTAGATTCAGATTCTATCAAAAACGTTTCTAGAGTCTAAATCAGAAACACTTATAAAATCGTTTGACTACAACTCCAGATTCTCCTGAAATAATCGGTGTGGAATAACCTTTAGGTGATTCTTGCTTGCATTGTAAAAAAGAGAAAATTTTCTGATTCGAAATACTTTAAAAAAGCATTGTTTGATGTTTCTCGATTTTTTTTAAAATAATACATTTTATAATCAAAATTTCATTTTTGGTACAAGGTTTCAAAAAATTGCAAAAGTAACCGTCAGTCGGTACACCAAGTACCGATCTACCTAGATCGGCCACTATATTAGGTCACATCGGCACTTGAAATACCGATATAGACTAATTCGACCTAGATCGACAGATGATCCGCCAATCTAGGTTTAATTGGTCTAGACCATCTGCCGATCTAATGTTGTATACAGAGAGGCGCAAGACCTTTGGCCTGGTCGCTTGCAGAGAGGGGCTGCGCATGCACTATAGCTAGCGGATGCAGGTACTGGTGGGGCCGGCGCATGCTGCTTCGATGGGGTTGGCTACAGGCCCGCGGGTGGTTGTGCCTTCTCGCGCCACGCGCCGTGGTAGGTTTTTTTTTTAAAAAAAAACTTCTATTGGTGGTTTATCCACCGATCTAGGCTAACTCAGCCTAGATCGGCAGATGAAGAACCGACAAAACCTGGCCACCGCCCGATCTAGACTGATCGGCCTAGATCGGTTGATCAACCGTCGATTTAGACCAGCCGGCCCTAAATCGGCGGATCAACCGCCGACGATGACCCATTTTTGCAATTATTTGAAACCGTGTACCAAAAATGAAATTTTGATTAAAAATGTATTATTTTTTAAAAAAACTCGATGTTTCTCACATCCAAACGGGCCTTAGTCTCGTTTGAATGGGTCTCAATTCCAGCTCGTCCTCGTTTGGCTGGGCTGCGGAGAGCTTTGGGCCGGATCGGGATATAACAGTTTCGGATCTGCACCCGAAAAGGGAAAAAAATCCGGTTCGCTCTCCTCCTTTCTGGCTTTCTCCTTCCGTGCTTCGTCCTCGTCTCTCGCTCCCTCCCTTCCCTCACCTCACAGCCCTCGCTCGCGCAGCAATCGGCGACAAAATCCACCGGACCATCGCGGTATCGCGCCCATCTCGTCCCCAATACTGCAAATCGGCTTCATCGAGATGGTAATTTCTTCATCCGCACTCTTCTCTCGCCCAGTTCAATTGCGCGCATCTCTGTTTCTTCGGTTTAGTTAGGGTTTATGACCAAGGACAGATGGTGAAAATCCGGAGATCTCGGTGTGATGTTTAGTTTCCACTCTTTCAATTACGAGCAACTAGCCTTTGTTTTGGTGTTCTGTTTCCAAAATTTTGCGGACTTTCTGAAGAGTGTTGGCTTCGATCGTTGCTCGTGCAGGAATCCTGTCCTTCGGTGAAGAACATTCTTGTGCTGGATTCCGAAGGAAAGCGCGTGGCCGTGAAGTACTACAGCGATGACTGGCCCTCTCTATCCTCGAAGCAGGCTTTCGAGAAGTCGGTCTTCGCGAAAACCCATAAAACAAGTGCTAGAACAGAAGGTGGTTTGCATCAAACTATGACCAAAGTATACTTCTCATATTCTTCTCGTTGGAGCATGATGCCATTGTTTGGATCATCTCTCCAGTCTCCAGTTGGTTTGCTGTGTTAGACTAGGATGTTAATTAGTCCCATTTCTGCATTGTGGCAGAGTTATCACCAGATTTTGCAGTAGAATACCAGATTATATTGCAGAATGGCAAGCTATCTTTTTTACAGCTCCTGAATTCGGTTGCCTTTCTTACAAATTACAGAAGTACCGGAACCTTTGCAGTTCAAGTCATCTGGCTATATTCATCAAGTAATTTATTTCTTCTGTTTCCAATTTTGCAGCTGAGATAGTAATGTTTGACAGTTACATCGTTGTGTACAAGTTCATCCAAGATCTACACTTTTTTGTAACTGGAGGAGACGACGAGAATGAGCTCATTTTAGCATCAGTTCTTCAGGGGTTCTCTGAAGCTGTTGATCACCTTCTCAGGTATGTCTGTTTTCTCGAGTTGTACACTCTTATCTTTTGTTCCTTCCATTACTTATGATAGGCAGTTCTGTAACTTATCTAAATAAGTTTCTTTCTTGTTTTAGAAACAAAGTGCACAAAAAGGCTGCACTTGAAAACCTGGATCTTATCTTCTTATGCCTTGACGAAATTGTTGATGGAGGGTAATTCCTGTTTCACAATATACCATCCTCTGTTTTCCATCGATTTCTTTTTCTGTTTCACAATATAACATCCTTTGTTTTCCATCATTTCTTTGGGCTCCTTTTCGTCCATATGGATTTGTAAAAAAATGTTATTGATATCACAAGTCGTGAGAAAGGAATTCAGCTAGCACGGTTGCTTTGATAGCTATCACATCTGCAGAGTTTATATCAAATGCAATAGATTGACTAAGAGATCTGAGGCTTTAGGCTTGTAATGCTGAAATACGAAGTTGGGCACTAGTTGCCTAGTTGGTTAGTGTAAAGAAACTATTTTACCTTGGCCTTGTTTGGATGAGATGAATTGGACCAGAATTAACCAGTACTGTCAGGCTATCAGCTATCTATCGTAAGAGTTAAGAAAATGTAGTCCGTCATCGGTATGTTCAGTTCACAGCTCAACACTATGAGATAAACATTTGCAGAAATGATATGCGAATGCAGAATATCTATGGTCACTGGTCAGGTTGAAAACCACAAATATTTTATGAGTTGTGGTCTTCTGGACCTGTAGCTGTTGGTTGATGATAATTGATTCTTCACGAATGGTTGCACAGGATTGTTCTGGAAACAGATGCCAAGGCAATTGTTGAAAAGTTGTCAGGTCATGGATTGGAAGGATCTGGGTCAATCACTGAGCAGGTATGACAAGCCGTTCCATTACCTATTTATCTCAAGTGCAATTGCACAGTGAAATGAAATTATGATATAACAATTGCCACCAAATCGACATGAGAAACTTCTCTAGTGACTTATTGTCTCCTGTACATGCAGACGATAAGCAATGCCCTAGCAACAGCAAGAGAACACTTCGCCAGATCTATTTTCAGTTAATGGTGTGGCATCCTTCAGGTTGACGATGAGCCTGTCATCAAATAGTTGTGTTTCCATTAGCAAATCAGTACACTCCCAGTTTGCTGTGTCCATCAGACATTTGTCTCAGCCTCTCAGGGTAGTACGTGCAACTTAATTGGGCCATCATTGCCTTGCTAAGAAGGTTGTGATCGGTACAGTTGTTATTCTTGTGGTTTCGTCTACCTTGCCTGTAAACATATTTCTGCACAAACACAAGTGTGCAAGATGTCAACTTCCAGGGTTTGAGTATGACATTGAGAGAGATTACAATCAATCACTGAAAATGATCTGGAATATGGCATTTAGTAAGATGAGATTACCATTGTTTTCATCATTGTAGCATGTTGCAACTTGCAAACCAGGTCATTGGTGCATCATGAGCTGGGTTCTCAGTTTCCAAATTATGTCTTTCCTGCCGTCATGAACTGCTACGTAGTACGTACAAGAATAATCATTTCGACGTGGGCGCTTGGCTCTGTTTGGATAATTGGTAGTACGTACAACTTGCCATCTAAATTAGGAGTAATTTTAATTAACACATACGACCAAAACCGACCAATCTCGAAAACAACCAAAATTCGCATTACAATTCTATCATCTCTGTTGTTATCTTTCATCTCATGTCAAGGGCAAAACAAAAGAGAAACAAAGTGATCGAGTAAAGAGACCGGAATCACACCGGTAAATTGCTGCCGATCCTGCTCACATACTGGCACAGCAGGTCCCTCTGCGCGGCCGCTCCTTCGTCGGCGACGCCGCCGAACTGCTGCATGTAGCCGTCGTCGTGGTTGTGCGATGGCGGCATCCCTCCCCTCGCCTCGTCCTCGAGGTCGATCATGATGTTGGTGAGCAGGCAGCAAACGTAGATGATCCTCGGCAACCGGTGCTTGTCTGGCCTCCATAGCTCCCCCTTGAGAACCTGCCACCTCTCCTTCAGCTTGGCCAGAGCACCCTGCACCACCATTATCGTCGCGGCGTGCCGCTTGTTGAACTCCGCCTTCGCCGGAGATAGACCATTCTCTTGGTATGGAGTGATGAGCCAGGGAAGGAGAGGGTAGCTTGCATCCCCAAGAATGTACTCTCTGGCCACTGACCCAGCTGGCTCTCCTGGAAGCTCCATTTGACCGTCCAGCCTTGCGCCTTTCTCGCAGAGCCTGTAGAAGCCTGAGGTGCGAAGGATGCACGAGTCATTCAGGCTCCCGGGCCATCCACTGACAACGTCTCTGAACCGCATGTCAGGGTCGACGATGGCCTGCAGGACCATGCTGTTTCTGTTCTCGCCGTCGAGCCAGACGTTGCTGTTGGGCTGAGCTGACGAACACATGAGGATGTGCGTCGTGTCTATGGCGCCACAGCAGTTGGGGAGGCCCTGAATCTTTTCAAACTTCGCTTTGATGCTTGCCATCTCCTCCGGGGTAGGCCACCTCAGATGATTGACGGCACGCTCCTCCAATGCCTCGATAAACTTCCAGGTGATGTTTGAGATGGCTGAGTGGTTCATCCCGAAGCGGTTCCCTATGCTCAAGAGTGACTCACCGGTGGTCAGTCTTAACAGAGCAACAGCTACTTGATCCTCCACGCCTAGAACTGCCTTGTCTCCAAACCTGAAATTTCTGAAACTCTGCGTCTTTCTTGTGAAGTCCCCACTAATCAGTGAGCAAAGGTAGTCAAATGTCTTCCTCGACATCTTGAAGACGGACTCAAAATTGTGGCAATCGTAGGAAAATTGTCCTGTGGAGACATAAGATTAATCAAAGATTGCAGGGGCATTATCTGAATGTATCATAAATTATTTGGCAAGAGGCTGTGGAAAGCATAAAAGGGAAACTCAGATATTCAAATCCAAAGAATACAGTTCATTCTTCCCATACTCTTGGGTGAAAGAAGAAAATGTGTAAGCCTTATGGTAATAACTTAAATGGAAGAGGTTTCCAACAGAAAATTGTCCACAGACCACAGGTGTCCAGATAAAACAGCCAATATCAATGCTAGGCCATGAAAAAATTTCATTAACCGGCACTAGTATTATGTTGTATTAGCATAGACAGTGCAAACCAAATAAAATTATGAATGAGCTGAGCTATGAGAAAAGTTAAGTTGTGTTGGCAATACAGCATAAGGAAACAGTATGGCTATTGAAGATACTTGATTCCAAGTTTAAGAGAAAAATCATCAGTTGAAGGCACACTATCCTTGTTAAATAGATAGCTAAAATGCTGTCATTCATGTATCTACCTGCATAAACCACAATTGACACTAAGGTTTGTACGAGATATCGAACAGGTAACTCTTGTCACAAATTATAAAATCTACTATCTAAGTTTTTGTAGGAATAGATCTGGCCAAAATAGAGCACAGAAGCCTGATAAATGGCTATAACTATTTACATAGTTTTTCAAGCAAATCGAGCTTCTTTTGAACACATTACCCAATGATCTCTGTAAAACATTCATGAACAGGATATGGAGAGACCTAATGTATCTGAAGTTCCTAGGATGATCTATCACATGAATCACAAAAACAATATATTTTCTGTACTATCAAGTGCCAGAAGATTCAAGAAATTTCTCCTCTACATCCATTTAGCTCGCTGAACTAGTACCACACCAATCTACCCTCATAGCAGTTCCTATGAGCCGTACTAATCATATTCTGTATTCAGCAGACAATTTATTGGCACGCAATCACCTCTCGCATATTATCTAAAAATTTATTGCAGCTCAATCAGACAATGGAATTGGGGAAAAGTATCCATTAACGGATAGACCGGTTTCTCAATTACACATATGCTTCAGTTAACATTATTCTTTAGCTGAAGAAGCAAAGCAATTCAGTCACAGGCAAGAACTGATTGTTCTTCTGGAGATGTTGTTTCTCCCTTACTGGGACAAAGTTCAAATGTTTCAAAGAAGAAAAGAAGTTAGTTATTGCAACACCAAGGCATCAACAATTGACCAAGCGATTCTGGATTAGATCGATACAGTGGGCAAAATCAACAACACCTGTAAAATTGTAGCGCTCAAAATACCATTACACCAAGGCTTCATAGATCTGGAATGGAGAAGGAAACAACAAAACTGCAAATGGCATAGCCAATTGTTCTCCAAAACATGGCCTTGCTCGATTGATGCCCATCATATCAGTGGCATTCACAAGCTTTCGTTGCTCGGACCCTCGGAGCAATCGACATCCATGGCGGTCTCAATCTAGAACACCCACTCCCGAGATGGTTCGCGCCTCTCTCTGCACCACCGTACTCTCCCACCACCTCCAAACAAGCGCACCGAAAGAGCGGATTTGCCACAGTAACCATCCGGATTAAGGAGCACCTCGCGGGCGGATTATGCAACGCATCGAAAGAATACGCGCACGAACAGTGCGAATTCAACGGCGGGCCTCCCTGATCTAGCACCGCGGCATCCGCCCGCGAACAATCCTAAACGCGACGCATTACTCGCAGGCGGCAAGGGTTACGGGCGAGGGCGCGAGGTTACAGCGAGCCGAGGACCGAGAAACGGGCATGGTTAAGGACGGCACGGTGGTCGAAACAGGGAGACGAAAGACAGAAACAGAGAGAGAGAGAGAGAGAGAGAGAGAGATACCTGCTGCAAGCCTGCGGGCGAAGCCGTCCCACCAATCCCCGCCGTCCGGCGCCGGCATCGCCTGCGCCGCCGCCGGCAAGGCCTTATCGGGCTGCCGCTTCCTCCTCTTGGCTCCCCTCAGTGGTGCCATGACGCGAGGGACGCGAACCCCGGTGGAGAGATCAAGGAAACCAAGCAAAGAAACCAAAGCAGCAACTCCCCCAAAGACTTAGACTTGAAAAGACCCAGTTGATTAGTGGCTAAACAAAGCAGCAGCAGCAGCATGCCAGTATCGCTTCCGTTATGAAGTGCTCCTAGTATTTATCAGGGCCACAGGCATGCAAGAATCCAAGCTATTAACATGTAAGCTCATGTGCTTTTTGCACACGCGCTCACATTGTGGCACAGCCCAGCCTCTGTATGTGTGTGAGGAATGTGAGCTGAGATGGCATGCAGAACAGAACATGGCTTGGAAATTTGGAAAAACCATGGCAGGATGGGTTAGGTCAAATGGAATGGTCTTTATTATCTACCTGTGATTAGGTGTAAAGAAAATGGAGTAAAAAGGAGAGGAGAAGACTCTTGTGCTGCTGAGCTTGCAACTTAATTGAGAAAAAACTGCAAGGTAAAAGAAAGACCTTTATAGGAGGAGTGTTAGGTGCCCTGCACAAGGGAACTTAGTGTAACTGATTGATGTTTTTTTGTAGGGTCTCTGTTGCTGTTACTGATGATGATGATGATGTTGTGCTGTTTTCATGTGGTCTCTAGCGCTTGGATGGTGATTTGTTTTTGTTGGGCCTGTATGTAGTGTACATGTGTACATATGGTTTGATGCTTAGGAGCAATGCTTACAAGGCAGTACTGTATATGGATTTTGGACCCATTTCTCTTCCTTTCTATTTTGGACGGTAAACTGTCCTTTTTTTGAGAGGGAAAGTAAATTAACGTTTTGATACTTCTGATAAGGTTCTGGTTTAGCATGCATTTGCTTTCGCTCGATGTACAAACACAACTACACATGTGATGTGCAATGTACCGGAGAATATTTATAGTAAGTCGTACTTAATTAGAAGAAATTACAAGAAAAAAAAGGAAGGAAGAAAACCTTGTAGAAACGGTCCCGGGAATAGTCCATCTCCCATGCGTTTTCCGGTCCCTTTCTTATCGGAAACATCTCATGCTTTACTTTTTCCCAAGGATGTTTCCTGCTCGTCTTGATTATCACGTCGAACATTAAAGCTTACGAAGACCTCGCCCATGAACACGAGTGACGAGTCTGGAAGTTTGGATCGATTATTCACTTGATGTCCACCTGTATTTTCCAGTTCTTCAGGATGGTCACAATACACAATATCTTTCAACCCTGAACAGTCTTCCAAGTGGGCGCGGATGATGGATACCATTCTTCTAGTGCCAATTTGCAAATAAAAATAAGGAACTACCTCGCAAAATTTTGTCTTCGTAAGTTAGTAAGCGGAGTATGTTCCCTCTGTTCTTATCAACGTCAACCTTGATTAGTTACCCGTACAAGTAGAGTCTCTGGATCTTGTACGTGCTTGAAATATTTTGGTTCTCTCGTTTACACCTTGATTCTCAGATGCAGCATATCGTGTCTGGGCACGGTATACCGTATCTCCAGCAGTCCAGCCTCACTTCATGCCCAGATGACAGCATTGTTAATCTGCAACTTCAGTTCGTCTTGTTTGTTGCTTGTGCCAATCATGTCCTGTTTGTATGACCACCCCATCTTGCAAAAAAAAACTTTTTTAATTTCTTCTGAAGATTAGCCGGCGGGATCATGTTGGAACATGTACAAGTTCAAGAAGTTTCAGAGGATCTGAAGTTCTGAAGAGGTTTCAAGTCTAAAAAGATCCATGTTTTGGCAAGTTTCAGAGGAAAAAAAATCAGATCCAAGCTACCAGTCAGCTGACGCTGGGCCTCAGGGTGCTGTGTGCGGCATGCCCACAGACCACGCCGTCGCTGTGGCGAAGAGTCGGGACGCCGTCGGTGGCGCCACCCCCACACTGGAAATTCCGATCTCGACTTCGCCGTCGTTGATCGCGCGTGGTCGCCGCAAGCCTCTCCGCAGATCGCAATAGAGTTTCAGCCTTTCAGGAGGGGCCTGGTGGCCGGTGTGCTCCGGTCGCCGAGTCCGGCACGCCGCACTCGACGCTCGCGTGCTCTCGTCGACGGGACAAACGCTACTGCTGGTGGTCGTTGCGCGCGTCATATGAACACCACCAGGCGCCGGTTACCCCCTCTCGCGGCCTCGCCGAACCTACCACACAGCACACGCGCTGAATGCCACGGGAACGGGGAATCATGGGCGCGCATGCCATGCCCCGTTGAATTGCTACAGAATGGTATACGATTCGCTGATACTATATTCCTCTCAACCATGTACAGTGCTATACATAATTTTCTATTGTAGCTACTGTGAGCTACTAGATAAGAAAAATTTTACCATCGTTGAGGAGGTAACGAGAGACACCATAATTTTTAGTACTAATTTTTATATCTGTCGATGTCTTAGGTATCAAGAAATACTAAAATTAATACTAGATAAATATCTCTCTTTCATAGTCTCTATAGCACTGTTTATAAACGATTATAAAATAAAAGTGATTTTACCATTCCTAAGGAGGTACATGATGTATCAAAATTAACACTATGATAACTTCTGCTATTTCCTCGATGACCATAAAATTTTCCATAAAATAATAGATAAGCTATACTCTCTCCTCGCCCGTTCCTCTCCATATCTACAAAAATCATGCATGAAATAGTCTTACATCGCTAAACTGACTGGTGACAGAACAAAGAAGGTCCCAAATGAGATGAGATAATTTGGTGTGGACTGTGGACAAGTATTCCCACATGATAACAACTTAGCAACTTAGCATTCCCTGTAATTAAAACAAGCGACCAAGTGTTGTCCGACTTGTTCGTAGCATTGAACAACGATGTCATTCAACTTTGTGGATTGATTTCATAAAATATTTTCATAGTATTGATTTCATAAGTGCAGTGTTTTACCGTTAACATTTTATGTAGCATGTGTGGCCGCACAGGAAGTATGCCTTCGCCACCCAAAAAAAAGTTCCAACATGCATAAATTCCACTTTGGCGAACCACCGCAGAAAGTAGAAGCTCATTTAACGTGGTGGTCTGTAAAAAGAATTGATGAATGGGCCTCGGAGAGGCTGCGGTCCATTACCATTAAATTTACCAATGTGTGTTCGTCTAGTAGGCCTGCCTCTTCCAGCCTCGTCAGTCCAACACTCCAAGCCTCCAACTCATCCATCCGACCTTAGACTTTTCGTCCCGTTTCTTCTTCTTCTTCTCTCCTTTGGACGATCATGTCGATACTCAAGACCCACGTCCCTATTGCAGACTTGTTTACGTAGAATGGATAGAGATTTATAGCAGCCAAACAAACCATACGAGGGTTTTGAATCCCCTGTCAACACGTTCACGCGGCGGCGCTGTCCAGGGACCAAGCCGCACGTGTGGGCTGGGCGAAGGTTGACCAGTGTTCCAAGCTTAGTTCAACAGCGTTCCTCGCGTGCAATTGCAAAATTGAAAGCAGAAACGAGATAAGCAAGGCAAACTTTGGTTGGATCTCGCCGAAATGTTTTAAAAAAACTGTGGCTGGAACGATTTTAGATTTGGTGTTGCATCAACGCGCCGTCAGTCTGCTGCGTACCGGTCTCCCGCACGCGTGCGCACTGCGCTGCTGCACTGTTGCGTTCTGGCTTCGATCGGTTCGGCTGGCCCACCAGCGCACAGTGCCATTTTTTTTATTTGGTATTTTATTTCAGGCCGGCCCATCTTTTTATGAACAGTGCGTTTTTCTTTTTCTTTTTTTCAATAAAAAAACAGTGCAGCACAGTACAATTTCACAATTTCAGAAATTAATCCAATCTTTAAAAATTCATATAAAATTCATCCTAGTTCCGAATCGCTCCGTTCAAATTTCTAAATATTTCTAAAATTTTAAACTTTAATTTAGCATATAATAAAAGTGTTTTTCCAAAAAAAATTGTATGCTTTTATTTATGTGATGTTGTTTGTATCGTAGTTACCGATGCCGAAGACCCGCAAGAGTACGACCCCGAAGACCCCGAGTACTATCCGGATCAAGGTAAGTCTCCCTTTGATCATGCTTGCCCCCATGATTGTTAATTTATTTTTATACAAATGCATGTTTAGGACACACGTACACATATACTTAAAGTTAATGACGATCGCCCTCGCGATTAAGTCAATTAAACCTAAAATTGTTGCATCTAGCCTATCCTTGAAAATTGAGAACCCTATATTCCTTGTCACCATGATGATTACGACGACCCCATCCTAATATCGTGATGTGGATTGTCCGTAATTAAAGCTTGTCTTTACTTATACTATATTACATGATTGTAAATGAATGAAGCGCGTGGGTTAAAAATGGAATTTGCAAGATTATTTTGAAAACTGGTACAGAGTGCCGAGTGTATTGAAAATAAATATAAAAGAAATGTGTTTTGGGTAAAACTTGCCATGAGACGTCATTGCCTTTCGGGGCCCAACTTCAAGTGGCGTATAAGGACCGATTCATCGGAAAAAACGTCATGCACACCAAAGCGCAACCTTACGGGCATTATAGGATGTCCCTGGTTGAGTACCTAGTGGGTTTAGGATCACTTGATTGCCAGTATACGTGAAATGCCTGGGGTGACTCCATGATTTGTTTATGGGCTCAAGGAGCCGTATGAAATTGTGATGGTAACGGAGAAAGGTGGTAGAGAGAGAAAGTGAGGTGATTTGAGCACCCTCGGGATTTCAGAGGAAAAGGAGGCCGAGGGGCAACGGATCCTTGGTTGGACCCGTCTATGTGACAATGGGTTATCCTAGGTCGGCTAGAGAAATGCCTTATAGCCAACCTCCTTGTCTAGCTAACAAGGAGTAAGATCGTGACGTAAGGGTAAATTATACACCTTCTGCAGAAGTATAAACTGTTCGAACAGCCGTGCCCACGGTTATGGGCGCGTGACATGATAGTTGCCCATGCGTAGTGTTTGGTTTTGGTTTTGAATAAGAAAAATAAGTTGAGGGTTAGGATGCGTTACCAGAGTGCGTCCTCGGGGTGTACGGTCAGTTTTTGTGGTCGGCAATGAGCTTGTATAGCTCGGGAAGTCAAAAAGGCTTCATAGAAAGAGGGAAATGTTCAACTCTAGGATGAGAGACAAAATATGTTTTGATGAAATAGGAAAAATCTTCCCGATGGAGGGGCAGGTCAGTACCGAAGTAAAGTTAAGAATGTAAAGTTGGAAGGATTATTGTTGAGAAGGTTTTGAAGGATTGTTGTGGAAAATGTAAAGATGTGACGATGATGGAATGAATGAGATTGTGTTTTGAAGAACAAATATTACTACTTAGTAGTTGGTGAAGTTTGGGACCTTTATTAACGGGTATAGGACACTTAGTACTTTAAAGTCATTTTATATAAATAAGGCTCAGCCGCCCTTATTGACCTACATCTATAAATATTTCCCGAGACTTACTGAGTACGTTTGTACTCACCCCTCTTGCTAACCCTCATCCAGAAGATGAAGCCTAGCCAGGAGAAGACGAATGGTACCCCGAAGGAGAAGAGGACGTCCAAGGAAATGAAGAGGAAGACCGCCAAGCGTAGGGTCTCGAGCCTAGTTCCCAACTAGGAGATGAAGTTGCTTCTGCCAAGACGTAGTTGTTTTGCTTCCACTGAAAGACTTTATAATGTGTTGAACTACCGCGAGGGATGCCTCCTACGGCTTTTGTAATGACCTTGGGCTTGTAAGACTTATTTTATCGTAATATGCTATCGTTGGATCGTGAAATATCTTCATTGATGTTGTTGCGATTTAAATTATGGCAATCCATCTCGTATTAGCTAAATCTATACGGGACGGGACGTCACATCCCATAAAAAATGTACTAACAGTTCAGTACAGCGTTCCTGGTGTGCAATTGCAAGATTGAAAGCAGAAACGAGATAAGCAAGGCAAACTTTGGCTGGATCTCGCCGAAATGAAAAAAAAAACTCTGGCTGGAACGATTTTAGATTTGATGTTGCATCAACGCGCCGTCAGTCTGCTGCGTCCCGGTCTCCACCGCAGCTTCCATTGAACATGTACAGATGTACTCCGGATTGGCGACTTCTCCCTGTCGACCCTGTGTGTGCCTTTTCAGACACAGCCGGTTGCAAATCAAATCCGTCCTTCGAGCTGAAGGTTTTACTTAGGTCAAATCCGTTCACATGACAAACATCTAGATTAAACTCTATGCGTCGAATCAAAAAATTGGTATATACTACTCTATATTTTTTCAAAAGAGAAAATATAGAGTAGTTTTATCTATACTTTTAATACATATGTCTATACTCTATTTTTTATATTTAAATATTTATAAACATATTTAAAATATAACTATGTGAAAAAATATTTCATGGTAAATCTATATATAGTATTTTTACATATTAAATCATGTTATCTTTTAATCTATTAATAAATTCGAGGTTTCATTACATGAATATTCTAGTATGTAAACTTTTAAAGGTAGAGGTAGTAGCCTCCAGAACTGACAGACACTACTCAATGTACTTTACTTTCGGCACAAGAAAGTAATGGGATGCGAAAAAAATCAATAAATTTCGTATCGTATTTGATATGGCTCGCCAGTCGCCACATGCACAAGTGAAGTGATGTACTAAACTCTCTCTCTCTATCCCTCGCTAGTAGATAAATTTATTCCGTCGATTAAACGCCGAATATTATTATCAGTACACGATACACTAGCTCGAGCCAAGAGTTGCGCCGCCGTCCTCTGACGTGAAACGATAGAATAGCCGGTGCACTTTTGAATTTTGATTCGTCAAGACATGTGAATGCGAGTGCGTGCGTACGGCCACCAGATAATTGGTCAATGAACGCACACGATTAATGAGATGGATGATGACGAGGCTTGCGAACGATCGGCTTCTGGAAAGGCGCGAAAAAAAGCAGCGCGGCCGCGTCACGCTTCGTCGTGGCCATTCCTGGGCGAAGCTCGAGCTAGCGGCTTTGCTTGCTTGCCCAGTTGGCGCGCCCGCGCATCAATCTTGACGTGAACGACTCTTTCACATTTTTCACATTGCGTTCCCTCGTCGACTTCGAAGAGAGCTAGCGACAGCAATTTAACGCGTACTCCTATATAAGCAGGTACCTGCGCCCGCGTGAACGGAATTTTTAGCTCGTTATTGAGAGCGGAAGGGGAGTTTTGCTTGATTTCTTTCGGGGTGTGTTGTGATGACAATCACGAGAGAAGAAATGGAGGAAAGCAAGGAGATGGAGAGCCTCCGGGGGCACGCCAACGCGCTGTTCTCGCTGTCGTCGCCGGCGACGTCGACGACGACGCCGGTGGGCGGGAGGGCGCTGACCACGGAGGGCGTGTTCGAGTGCAAGACGTGCAGTAAGCGGTTCCCGTCGTTCCAGGCGCTGGGCGGGCACCGGACGAGCCACACGCGGCTGCAGGCGAAGATGCTGCACAACACCGCCGCGCCCGAGAGAGACAGGGCCCGCGTGCACGAGTGCGCCGTATGCGGCCTCGAGTTCTCCATGGGACAGGCGCTCGGCGGCCACATGCGGCGGCACAGGGGCGAGGCGGCCGCCACCGTCGTGCTACCCGACACCGACTCGGGCGCCGCCGTCGCGCCTCAGCAGGAGACCATGCCAGACCTGAACTACCCGCCGCTGGAAGGCGGCTGCGACGGGCAAGAAACGTCATCCGAGCGCAACTCGGGGCCTGAGCTGCTTAACCTGCTTCTATAGGACGCATCGATAGATACATGTGAATTGTTGTCTGTACTCTGTACATATGGTGTTTGGATTCATTACAAAATTTGATCGAACGAAAGAACTAAATTTCGGAGCGTGATGATCATGGCATGTAAAAAGTGCTTGTTAACTGTAGATCCCTAGTGCTCTGGACCACTGCTCAAAGGCTAAAAAAAATCAGAGTTCGATTTTGCTGACAAAGGTTGATAAGAGCTCGAGTCATTTTCCCTAGTTACTCACCTGATCACACATGTGATTTAGTGCTGCTAGTGATTGATGTGACATTGTTCTCAATGAATTCGTTGTTAGCTAGATCCAAGTCTAATCGAGCCTTATCGATGAAAGCTCAAACGAACTAGGAGCTTAGGGCTGGCCGAGAATTCTGGCCCTGTCCCTGACATTCCCCATGCATCCCGTCGGCTCTGTGCGCGAGAGCTCCGCGAGAACTACTTACATTTATGAACGCAACCACTAATCAGGTACTCCTACCGAGCATGTACCGCAATGGCATTTGCAGAGGAGTTCAGTGCCGCACTAGAAATTCTTAACTGCAGCCACGGCAGGACGATTGAATGCAGTAGTAAGAGCAGCTCATCCTTACAGAAATTAGAGATCTTGAGGCGACCAAACTACTGAGTACTGGGTTCTAAACTGATACGGAATGGTAGCTAACTGGTTGTACCGATTTGCTTTGCGTTGATGTTTTGCAACTAATTAAAAATGTATGTATTGGTTTTACGGCACCTGTCGGCGTTGTAGGAAGATGACCGCCGGAGGACTGTCAGGTGTTGGGACGTTTCGGCCGCCGGTGAGCTCTTCGTCTCGATGAGGCTCCCGCTGAAGTACTCCTTCTCCTCGACGACGATCTTTTGGCGGTAGGATGGGATCACGGCGGACGCCGGTGCAGGTGGGCGCGGTGGCATTGGACGATAGTGCGCGGCGCGTGGCATCACTGGCGAGGCGAGCGCGCTCTTGACGGACACGGACCCGCAGGAGATGAGCTGCATGAGCACGGAGGACGCTCTGGTCCTCCCACCGACGGTGACGACCGGCACGACGCGGACGTCCGCTTTGATCAGCGCCTCGAGCGTCTCGGGGCTCGACGACGCCGTCGGGGGCGACGTCTCCTCTCTGCTCAGCTCCTCCTGCGCGGCCGCGGTGGCCTGGGCGCGCCTCTGGTGTCCACCGCGGCTGCGTCCGCCGCGGTAACCGTCCTCGGTCTGCGTCGCAGCGTCCGCGGCCGCTACGGCTGGATCCTCGGGCTTATACACCCTGTACTCGCCAACCTCCGTCGAGGCTCCGGCGTCCTTCTTGTCGCGCGCTGCGCCGCCGCCGCCGCCGCTCTCCCAGTCGGGCGGCGAGGACGTGGCCGTCTCCTGCGAGCCGGAGGAGCAGGAGGAGACCCCGTCGAGCAGCGGGAGCTGGATCGGGTGCAGCCGCTCGGTGCCCTTGAGCACGTATTCCCGCCCGGGCACTGGGTAGATGAAGTCATCGTCCGTCAGGTCGTGCCACACGAACCCATTCCGGTAGCTCCTGAATTTCAAGAAAACACTGACAAGGTCATCCAAGTCCAATGCTCTCTTGCACCTCTCCGGCGAGCAAGCTACAACTCGAACACAACTGAACCAAACCAACCTCTTGGACGCCCAAGAGTACATGCGCGCCATCCCCTTCCCTCTCAGCGCGTCGAGCCGATCGACCACATCTATCAACGACAACGACGGCACACAAGAGTGGACAATGCAGCAAAAACCAACGGAAACAGAAGGCGCCATGAACAGACGCCGAGACGATGGAGCAGAGCAAACGTACGTACCTCGGAGGAAGAGGCCTTCAGGGGAGGCAAGAGCGACCTCCATGAAGTGCGGGTGCTCAAGGTGCCCGTTCCTCGACAGGTAGTACACGACGGCGGCTCTCGTCGGCCCCGCCCTGGGCCGCGGCGGCGCCATGTCTGGGCTCCTCGCCTCCTTCTGCGCCTCTCGCCATGGCAGCCTCGGCTGCTGCTCCCCTGATCCCACCCTGCCTCCCGCCACCACCACTGCCATCTTCATCAAGTTACAGCGCCAGCTGCCGCTGCTCCAGCAATAATCCCTGAGCTACAAGCAGCGAGCGGCAGGCTGCAGATGCGTCGTCACTCGTCACCACTCACCAGCTAGCGCGACACAGGGGAAGGTGCAAGGGGACTCTAGAAGATGGCAATATGGCAGCTGCTATTAAGCGCAAATGTTTGACTAACGAGGCCCACACGTATAGGACACGGCGACTTTGACCGGACGAGACGGTGGGCCCAGCTGCCAGCCAGCCAATCGAAGGATTCTCCCTCTCTCTTAATACTCTCCTAACCCATTCCCAGAGCACCGTAAATCCTCGATGTTCTTGTTAATTTGATTGCTGTCTCAGGATGTCTCCGTAGAGGAACAAGCTGGGCATGTGAAGCCTTGGAGTTCGGTAGGCTGATGCTAGTACTAAAATTTTGGAAGCATTTGCGTGCATGGGAAGGCTGCAATCCCTGTCATGTCCATTTGGGCCCCGGGTTAGCCTAACACGAGACAATTAGCAGCGTGTCCCAGCAACGCGCGGCCCCGCGCGCCAGCGCCCAGCGAGCCGAGAAGCAGCTGCCGCTATCGCACACGAAAAGGGAGAGATGTTTCGTTTCGTCAGGGGGTTGCAGGGGAAGAGGACAAGCGGGGAACCCTCCACCGACTACGAGATGGGGTTGGCGCGGACAGCGAGACTGCACGACGGGGACGAGACCGGAGCGCGCGGCCGGGCGAGGCTGCGTTTGACTCACGGAGATGGACGGGACGGGAGGGGAGTGGGACCTGGGACGGCCCGCGTGGTGGTGGTGGCGCGCCGCGGGCGTCGAGATCCGCGCCGCCCGGCGTCTCACGGCGCGCGGCGCGCTGCCGGTGGGTCTCTTTCCTTCACATGTTGCACTGCCTCTCGAGTCTCGATCAACCGCAGGCCCGCAACCACGCGCTTTGTTCTTTACCGCGCCCCTGTAATTGAAGCGTGCTGATTACTGAACCAGTAACTCAGTAGCAGGAGTATTACTGCTATTGATTCGTCTGCGACTGCGACCATGATTGCCTACTGTCAGGCAAGCAATCGATCGCCCACGCAGCCGGGGCGTCGGAATTCGGAAGCAAAGCGCGGGCAGCGGCGTTCGTACGTTCAAATTCTCCTTTTTTTATATTTGCCTATGTCGACGTCTGTCCGTCTCGTCGCACATGTTCCTAAACATGTAGGAGCAGGTCCGGTTGCTCAGTGCGTAGGTGAAACTGAGGCTGGAAGCTTGTGGGTGTGGCTGCCTGGTGCCTGCCCGGCACTGCAGGTCTGGGACATGACCCATGGGAGCTGGGACCAGTGCACGCGTTGAAAACTTGCGAGGCCAGCGATACAATGGGGCACGCCGTGCCATCCGTTTTGCCGAGACATTTTTAGCATACGTAACAGGAGTAACACGCTGGGCTATTTTCGCTCGCTGGTCCAATCTCCAGTGCAAAGCAAGGGAAAGAAGGAGGCGATCGTTCTTTCTTTGCACAGCTGTAAGTTACGGATGATACTTCCATCGCAATAAGATCACGCTGCAGCGCACAAGGCGATGTATAGTATAGTACGGCACTACAGCCTACGGGTGTCGTGTGTTGTCATGTTGAAATGAGCTCAGCAGAACGACTTTTTGTGCTTGTCCTGCCTTGCCGACTCGTGCGTTCGAATCTATCGGGCTTCCCTCCCTTGCTCGGCCCAGAAACTCACGGGCCCACGAGGCGAGAGTACTAACGAATCTGCAGACGGAGCTCGGAGGCCCAAATGGGCCCGTTATTGTAGTGTCGGGCCGGAAAGCCCGGCGGCGCGCCAGCAGCCAAGCAGGCGAGCACAAATCTATTGTGCGGCCAGGTCCGAACCGAGCCCCCATCAAAAACCCCTCAACCGCCGCCGCCGGCAGCACGGCTCCGCCGCACCAGCCATGGGCAAGTTCCGCAAGCTTGGGCGCCACGCCGCGCACCGCGTCTCCATGCTCAGGTTTGACTTGAATCTTAGCTTTCACCCTCGCGCGCGATCCGCTTCTCTGGGTGTAGCTTGACATGTCGCTGGAGCTTGTGGATTTTGTGTTCGTGGTAGGACGATGGTGTCGCAGCTGGTGAAGCACGAGCGCATCGAGACTACCGTCGCCAAGGTACTCTCCTTCGCACCTGGAATCTGGTCGAGCACTTTGTAGTGGGCCGCCTGGGAGGCTGGGATTCATCTGATGGAGTCGTGGTGGTCGTCTGAGTGTCTGACCTGGTCGTGGCTGGTTTCAGGCGAAGGAGGTGAGGCGGAAGGCGGATCAGATGGTGCAGCTTGGGAAAGAGGTACACTGGATACCCATAAACCATTCACCTATTGTCCAGAGAACTATAACCTGGAAATTGTTAATGTTTTCTGCCATCTTTGAATCTGTGTACTGGGTAGAGCTTTGGATTGCCACAGTTTGGTAGCAGTAAGCATGGATGAGTGATTTAATTACTTCCATGAGTGTCATTTCTTACGGCGTTTATTTTTTGAGAGGAAGCCATTTCCCATTTATTCCTGTTAGATTTCACTTAAGAGATGGATTGAGGAGAGTTTTTTCACAAGACCGTCATGCACAGTTGCCTCTGACACTGGACATTATCCACTTTTTACTAGCAGTGTAGAAACCATGCAGCATGTCTATGTTTGACATTGTGGTTTTAATAAGATCTCGACAAAATGCTAATAAGAGTAGTTTTATACTTGTACTTCTCTAATTTGTTTCCTTTCTTCTTTTTAAACAGGTTGAAATTTTGAAGTCGTATAACTGATCAATTACATGTTATCAGAGAAACCGAGATTCATTAAGTTTCTGTAATTTTGTTACATACTAGTCCTTCGATCAGAATAATGTCTTGTTTTTTTTTGGAGTCGATGCTACATAAATTCTTGATATTTGATATGGTTTGTTTCCTGAGATTGTGCTCTTCCGCATGTTCCCTCAAGCTTCTTGTTATCTGTCTGGAATGTTGCATGATTTAGTTAAACGAAACAAGTCCATTAAAGCTATTGGTGCAGAAACTTATCTTGTATTGACAAAATTGTAGGGTACACTGGATGCAGCAAGACGTGCTTCTGCTTTTGTTCGGGGAGACGATGTTGTTCATAAGATATTCACAGAGCTGGCCTACCGTTACAAGTAAAACTTCTTATTATAATGTGAACCAATTCAATTTGTTTCTAAATTGTCCGAAACAGATGTCATATTGGATCTCACATCAGAAATAAGCTATGGAGCAGAATGACTACGATACTCTTCGTTATAATTACCCTTCTGAACTGTAGGATGTTATGCATTCTGAAACAAAATGAGAAGGAATGTTATGTATCCTGTAGCAGAGGGTTCGTAATATTCTCAGGCTGAAGCTGATGATTGATCTATTCCTTTTGAATTTCAGGGATAGAGCTGGTGGGTACACAAGGCTATTGCGAACTAGGATACGAATTGGTGACGCTGCACCGATGGCATATATTGAGTAAGCTTATCTAATATATTTTAATAATAAATTACTGGAATGGCTTTTCTGCAGGCTGTTGTTAATTGGTGTACCTGTATTTTTTTGCCTTACTATCAGTAACATACAGACATACGAACATGGCATCGCTTGTTTCCCCCCCTGCTTGATATGGAAAATGTGACTGGTTCAGAACTAAGTTCATGCTCATCCCAACCCTTTCTGTTTTAAATGAAAAAAGCTTCTGTGCTATGAACATTTTCGAACCATGCAAAACTTTTTATGCCAAAATGTTCATAGTTGTACCTGAGTCTTAGTTGTCCGAACCCAATTGCTGTCTTCATTTGCAGGTTTGTTGATAGGGAGAACGAACTACGGGAGGCCAAACCTGCAGCGCCACAGCCACCCCAGCGGGTTCCTCTTGATCCCTGGGCCAAGTCTCGAGCTAGCCAACAGTGGGCGGGACCTAAAGTTAGCAAGAGCTCCGAAACTGAAGGCTTATGAGGAACAACATCCATGTTATGTTCATTTCTTTCAGAGAGCGTTCACTTTTCTGTAGTAGGCAACGAGGCACTAGCTTGTCACGGAGGAGGATTGCTGTCAATAGAATAACTCGAACTTGGCTGCTTCTTTAAACTGATGACCTAATGAGATGTATCATGCCGGCAATTCATTCATTCACTGAAGGATCAAGTGTGTTAATATTGGTGATGAAGTGGGGAAGTATAGCCGTATAGGAGCACCTCTTCAGCTCTTCACATCTCACCTCTATTTATGCTGAAATAACATGCAGCTTCTCCCCTGTTCGCCTGATCAGCATCAGGTGTAGAACGTGCTCGACGAAATGCCGTACTCGAACGTCGTCTTGGCCACGGTGGCCATTGGCGCGCTCACAGGCAGCGGCTGGCACTGCGACGCCGTCGCCATCTTCTCCCGCATGCTTTGTGAATTGTGATGGCGTCGTGCCCAACGAGTTCAGCTTCGGCACCATCCTTCAGTCGGCGACCGCATTGCGAGACCTATGCGTCGGGGCGCATCTCCACGCCTGCGTCGCAGTTCGACCTCTGCTCCAAACGTCACGATATCCTGATTGCTAGGACATACATTTCAAGCCGTTCGTTCAAAGCCAAAAACCACAAATTCACGGGAACGGAAGCAGCAAAGACGACATATTTGAAATCCATCGATTCATTTATAGCAAATTTCACCAATTTTACAGTGTCCCGCATGGGAAATATCCAAGTCTGACCTAAACATAACATCCAACGCGCCTCAAAGGGGTCAACAAACCAACCACGGAGTCTAAGACGACGTGAACTTGGTGACGGCCTTGGTGCCCTCGGAGACGGCGTGCTTGGCGAGCTCGCCGGGGAGGACGAGGCGCACCGATGTCTGGATCTCGCGGGAGGTGATGGTGGGCTTCTTGTTGTAGCGAGCGAGGCGGGCGGCCTCCTGGGCGAGCTTCTCGAAGATGTCGTTGATGAAGGAGTTCATGATGGACATGGCCTTGGAGGAGATCCCGATGTCGGGGTGCACCTGCTTGAGCACCTTGAAGATGTAGATCTTGTACGTCTCCACGCTCTTCTTGGCCTTCTTCTTCCCCTTCTTGTCGGCGCCGCCCTCCTTGGCGCCCGGCACGCGCTTCTCCGCCTTGGGCTTCTTCTCCGCCTTCTCCTCCACCTTCTTCTCCGCCTTGGGCGCCATCGAGAATTCGCGTGAGAGGTAGCGACGAGGGAGGCGAGGGCGATAATTGGAGAGAGGACGATTGGTTTCGCACCGTGGGACTTCCGAGGTGCGGTGGGAATATATAGGCGTGTGAGGAGAGGCGTGATTGGTTGATGGGGTGGTGGCGCGGATCGATGAGCTGGCGGGCTTAGAGGCCGTTGGATTCGCTGGACGGCTGGATTTTGACGCGTCGATGGGCGTTTCGGCGTGGGATGCGTGATGTGGCGGTTCGTGGTGGTCTGGGTGGCGAAAATGCGAGCGGGAAGCCGCCGTTTTTTGGCCTCTCGGGGGCGGTTCGCGTTGGAATTTTTCGGGAGTTTTTTCTGGCGGGCTGGATGGGTGACGACTTACGAAGTTTGGCGCCGCGGGTCTGGGCCTGGCTGTAGATGTGGCGTTCTAATTCGTAATGGGCCGTGCGGGTTTGGTTTAGTAACGATTTGGCCCTACCGAATTTGGAAGAAAAAGGTTTAGCTTCAGGCCATAAAAATAAAAACGTGGTGATGCCAAATTTTTTGTAGCAAAAATATTTAATGGGGTGTTTGATTAGCTACCTATCAAAATTTTAGTAGGCCAAATATTGATAAGATAGCAAACCAAACCAGTTCTAAAATAGCACAAGCCTCGCCCTGCGATGGAGGGCTTCATCTTGGGCAGGCCCTAAGTTTTTTTTAATGGTTCAAGCATTTTTTTTATGATAATTCAGCTATTTCGTACGAAAATTAATCTGAGAGCAAGATTTCTAAACATGTTAAAACTCGTGATCTTTGATCTGTCATCTTTCAGCAGACAGAGGCATCCTGGTATCTCCCAAAGGGGCACGAGTTATTCAGGGTTCACTTGTGAGCAGGGTTGGTCCCAGAACTTCGCTGCATTTTGGAAGGATTGTCATAGAGTGCAGAGTTCTGCTCATGGCTTACTCTGAAGTCTTACCAACCAGTTTTACCGTTGTTGCGGCCAATACATACAAGCTTTCATGCTTGGGACTTTATGGCTTTATCCATTTGCGTTCTGTAACCTGCTAGTAGCTGTTATTGTGAATTTTTGTATTGGAGATGGTACCATTCCATCCTAGCAGTACTTGGTTAACGATGGGCCATCATTATCCAAAAGTTGTGGCGGTGGTATTGGTGCTTGTTATGAGTTTTCTTTCTTTTGGCATGGTGTTTCATCTGAGTTGTTGGCCCGGCATTGCAGGCTTATTGTATTGTTCTACCTGGGCGATCATGCTGGAACCCTGCGTATATCCTGCCTGGGGAAAATGTTCACATATATATATATGTATGTATGTATGTATGTATGTGTCATAAGCTTTGGTTTGGCAAATCTGCTTAAGTGAAAATAATGTAAACCAAGGACGAATTCAGTGGTAGGATATTCAAAATAGTTTGCCTCAAGACAACTAAAACATAGTTTGACTGGCACACCGAGCAAGCTCCAGCAAATATTTTTTACAGCACTGAGGATTGCTCCAGCACGTGAACATATTGCACCCATTTGCAGACAGGACGTTTCTACATTAAACGGCTAATAGATCAGACAGGTTACCACTTGTACCGAATTTGTTACGAAAATTATGATGAGTGGCAGTATTTCAAAGTTTCTCAACGTTAATAGCCCAAGCCACACAATACAACCAGATGTTTAGAATAGGTGACAACACATTCCATTGCGATTATGCCATTCTGGGGACAATCTCGATCACCACCAGGCACACTGAACGGAAAGTACATAAGGGACAAGTGAAATTGCTAGCGCCAGACGGACATTCGGAGATCAACAGAAAAATCATACGCATGTGACGTGGCATGGTTAACTTCCTGCAGTACTCCCAGTTTCTTCAAAGCATTTCCTGTGATTTCCTCACGAGGCGCCTAACCTTTTTCTTGAAGTCATCCCTCTTCTCTCTCCATTCCTTCTGCACAAGAACAGGCAGAAGTTCAGAACAATGGTCCAGTAAACAACATGCAGAATGCACAATGCACAATATGCAACATTCTCCCTACAATGTTTCTGTGCAGCTAAACAAATATAGCTCAAATGGCTGTTGTGTAATTGCAACAGCACTTGAGAAAATTTTCAGGACTGTCTGCCTGCCACTAACCAAATAAATAGGTACATAGATGAAAGGCACGAGCAGTGCCCAGCAAGATAATGTTCATCATACATTAATAATGATTTTTGGACTAAAAATTAAGATTATTTTAAAGGATTTGTCAACTTTGTATTTTCCCTATTGGCAAGTACTTCAGTAGCCTCTCCCCCTCCCTCCCACCGTGACAGATATAATGCCATACGCCAAGGCCCAGGGGGAACAAGGTTCTCAACATCCATAGCACGTGTTAAGGGAACTTACAGCTGCTTCGATATTTGCTGGTGATTCATCATTTGGACTGGAAAGCATTGAAATAATGCTCAGAACTATACTCTCAACCTGCAAATGGAAAACGACAATTAAAACTAGAAGAATCAAGAATATGATTATTTGAAAAAAAATGGTTACTTACAATCACTCAAGAACATAAACATATGATTCGAGACGAAATCAAGGGTGAAACATACAGGTAACATCACATGATTGTTCAAAAAATGATTCTTATTCAATCTACATTTACTTTTGGGTATCATAGAACTATAGAAGATGAGCTGGATATGTCAAAGAAGGAACATGTTGTAATGTTTCAAACCATGGTGCATACTAGAAATTCTTGGAAGGGTACAGCAACTATACTTACCGATGTTTGCTAACAAATTTTAAGCTAAAAATTTCATCAAATAATAAGGCCCTCTGATACTTTGCAAGCATCTACTGTCAGCACATCAGAAAGAGGGCTTTTCTAGAAGATGACAACACTTGCTAATACAAGAACCAATATATTCAACTGAAAATAATATCAGATGTGCAAAGATTGTTTATGCTTTTTTAACCTTAATACCCAGAAACCATCACATTAAAACATGTTAGAAAACAAAACAGATTTCCTACCTAGATTATAGAATATTTTTATTGTTGGAGTGTGTGTGTATATATGCTACCCTCCTTAGGGTTACGCAAAATATGAATCTTAGCATGGTATAGAGCTAGGGTTTCTCCCTCTCTCTCTCCTCCCTCCCTCTCCTATAGCCGCGCCGCCGCCT
>KE372043.1:533772-560257 GCA_000418225.1 Zizania latifolia
GCCGGACCAGGGGTGGGCCGGCGCGGCGAAGGAGCGGTGGGAGAGCGCCGGGAGGAAGAAGCCGCCGCCCTCGAGGACGTCGTGGCCGGAGTTGGCCTGGATGCCTGGCCACACCGGGTAGGGACAGTTGTTCACGATGGTCAGCGTCATCGGCGCGTAGTCTGCGAGGATGAGGCCGCAGCTCAGGAGGGAGGTGGCGACCAGGAGCATCAGCTTGGCAGAAGCCATGGCTGGTGGGCTGAGTTCTTGAGCTTATGAGCAAACTGGTACAGCAGAAGTGGTGACAGGACGAGGTGTTTTAGGGGGCGTTTTATAGACGACGTGGCCGGGTGGTCGTCGTGGGGCTCCTGTTTTTGGCGGAAAACTTCGGGACATTGTTATCTGAATTAGTCTATATATTTTTCTCCTGGATAGTGTGTTTATCAGAACTTCGAAAAGTGATTGCACAAAATTAGTATGGACTGGAATTTAATAATCATTTACTACAAATCACTTGTCAAAGGCGCTGGGTTTATCATCTCGGAAAAAGATAACAGAGATAAATACTGTATCATTCAGAAAAGTTACCTTGGAGTTGGCTAAGTCATTTTACCTGTCTACTCATACCTTACATGTCATCTAATAATTTAAAAACTATCTTTTTAATTATTAGACTATGATATATAAGTTCACATTTGAATTTAATATATATAAATTAAAATGAAAATAACAAATCTAATTGTGAATAGTGTTCTTACTATATAGTTAGTTCTTGTTTATTGACATATAGATAACTATTTGGTTGGTATATAGAAGATTAGAAGTAAAGTGGGGATATTTTCTCGGAGGTAAAAAAACTATCTCCCCTTGAAATTGCATGTCCTTAAACTCCTTTTCTTAAAACAGCTTTTCATAAACAATCAAAGCTGGTGTATATCGTCAAGACCTCAGCTGCTTCTGGACTGAGAATTTTTGTATTCAATCAACGCATCGTTGCTTTTTTGCTTACGGATTATGCTATTTTATCACACGGACGCCCATAGCCGGATAGCCGGATAGTTTTTGTTGTTTTTTATTAGTAGTAATTTCGGCTTTTGATGTATGTTTCCGTTTTTATTCGTAAAAAAACTAAATACAACAAAACGAAGACCTACCGTGGGCAACTAGACCTGACCAAGGGCAGAGACAGAACTGAGGCAGTTAGGACTTGAGGCCCACACCCGTCTCTAAAAACTCATTAAAATTATATTAAGATATAGTGTAAATTTTTAAAAAATTTTAAAAACAGTTCACTCAGCCCCACTCATCACTAATTGCTCGCTCCACCCTGGACCTGACCTCTGCCCCTCTACAGTCACAAACACTCCAACGGACAAAAACAAAGCCTAAGCAGCAAGCCAGGCCTAGACCTTGATTTTTTTACTTAAATTATAATAACACAGCTTAATACTTGAAAATACAAACAAACAGTCAGATTATCGAGTCACATCATTATAATGTGTTGCATAGATTATAATAATCCAATAAACTAGTGGAATCTAACCTTTTTCAGCTCATTACTTTAGAACAACTAAAATATTCATTATACTTTGATAGAAAATTATTCCCGTCGTTTTATATTTAAATCTCAGTTCTTTCGTATCCAAACACTTCATTTTAAATGTATTTTATTTTGTTCATTCAATCATAATAGTAATAATCAAAGTTGCCAAACAACTCACGTCTTCTTATTTTTCTCTAAGATAGCTTATTATAATCCCTACCTATAGACTGATTACAATAATCCCAAACCAAAACAAATATGGTCTTAGCCAGCATCCAACAATCTACTACCGTGCCACATGACATAACCCTAGGCTACACGCCTATTCGCCACCCCCTCTTTGCTCTCCATCTTTAATTCCTAAAACATATGAGGCTGTCATGCTGTGTCGCTAGCCACTGATGTTGAGATCGTCGTGTCATACCATCAAGTTGCCGAGGTGCCATTGAGGACGTCACGCCATATCTTTGAGACGCTGCTATCGATGTGTTACTCGGTATATTTCAATAAAACCAAAAACCAAAAAATTCAAACCAAACTCTTTTGATTGTATTAACTCTTGCTTGTTGTTTTGTTTTTAGTTTTAAAAACCAAAATTGTTACTAACCGAAAAACAAACCGAAAAAACTTAAAAAACCAACTACCAGCCCTAGTCAATACCATCTTTCAAGGACGGAATCCATCGTGTGAGAATATGAGATGTGTTGTAACGTAAAAAATTTTTCTTACAAGTTGATCTAAGTGTCATTTTATAATTTAGTATTGACGATATTCTATTTTTTCTTGATACACTACTAAAAATCATAATTTATAATTACGCTATTAATCTGAAATCCTATACCACACTCTCCATCTTTGTCTTCGTGCCATGTGGATAAGAACAGGGGAAGGCAGACTCAGAGAGACAAGGCACGAGAATAGTGCAATTGTGCAAAGAAGGGTAGCCCACTGGAATGACTGGACCGATGGGAGGGACGAGACCGCACCGGCTTTCTTGCGCACTGTTTCTTCGCCACCTCGGGTTCCCTGCATCGCAGAGGAATCTGGCAAGCGCACCCGGCACCCCCCTGCGACGTGGACCATATCATGCGGCCGTGCGGAAAGCCTGTGCCCCTGATTGCTTTCGCTTTGTTACGCCTTTACTGCCTTTTTCAGGTTTTACACATCGAGCCGTGTACTCCTTGTGTTTCCTATAATCCTATCAGCTCCTCCACTTTATTCCTCGGTTATATCAGCCCCTGCCTAGTCTGTTTGATTCTAGACTGTTCACGGACCGGTTGGATTATGCAATGAGCTGCTAATTAATTTATGGATTAATTATATATGTATTATAGAAGTATTATAAAGCACACTGTTAGATTTAAGAAATAATCTAAGGTTGCTACCCAGCAAAAAAATTGCTATGTAGCAAAACAAACGCATCCTGAAGAATTTTTTATACCAGTGTTTTTGGTAATGCTTGTTTGTTTCTCTTTTATAGGCATGAAACCAAATTATTGATCTCACTCTGTCCATCCAAAATTTGACTGTCCTAAAAATTAACCTAGGTTTCGTACTACCAAACTACCAAAGTTTGGTATGACATCAACTAAAATCGGCTCTAAACAATGCCGATGAACAAAGTTTTTTAAGAAATTGTATTTTTAAAACGTAGAACGAATACGGATTATCATCCGTCCCTCGGTTCGAACCGTGGATTCTGGGAGAAAACACCGTCGATTATTGGTTCGTTCTGTGCGGTGCGTTGATTGTTTTTCTGGGCTGAGGCCTTCTATGATTTTGTTTTTTTAACCCAGTCCAGTTTAACAGAACTCGGGCCTTGTAGAGATCCATGCGGATGAGTATATTATTAAGCCCATCTCGAAGTACTAGACCCATGCTTGGGCTTTCGTCAGGGAGAACATAAATTTCAAATATGGCTGCAGATTTTCCTGGAAGGCCACGCCCATCAGAGAAAGAAATCTTGCCGAAATTTGTAGCAACCATGCTAAAATGTCCTTCCGCGCCAAACTTTGGTAATTATAGAAACTTCCTCATCAAGCACCACACAAAAAATGGCAAAATGTTAAACCAAATACACCTCATATCCTCTACCTTACTAAATATTAATATTGCCAAACCTTAGCATGGTTGAGTTTGACTGTAAAACGAACAAAAATACTCTATGGCGATCAAATAGTACTCCGCCTGCCAATGTTTAAATTTCGAAAGGGCCAACGTGGAAGCTCCAGGCTCCGGACAACATTGGCCGGAATACGGAGTACAGCCGGGTTCCTCCGCGACCGCCGAGGAGCACGAGCTAGTAACCGTAGAACAACAGTGGAATGTACTGAACTTTTTATCATCAAGCTTTTCTCTTTTATCATTCTGTTCTATATATTATTGATCTAAATAGTCTTATATATCATTATTGATATCATTTTCAAATGGATCATATGATAAATTATCAATTTTTTTGACTACCCTTGCCATCCGTCGCCCGTCCGATCTCAATCCAATGTCCCAGATCGCCGCATCCGAACATTCTGGAAACACCGTTAACCCCCAATAAAACCCCGCTCCCCGGCCTAGCTCGTCTTCCTCCACGACTCATCCCGCGCAAAAATTCGAGCTCGCCGCAAAAGCGATAGCAGCCGTCTCAGCTCGCGAGTCCTAACGCAGTAGGTTTGTTCGTTTTTTTTTTCTGGTTCGTCTTCGAGTTCGTGGGAGATGGTGATGGGAGAGGGCACGACGATCGGCATCGACCTCGGCACCACCTACTCGTGCGTCGGCGTGTGGCAGCACGACCGCATGGAGATCATCGCCAACGACCAGGGGAACCGCACCACGCCGTCGTATGCGGCGTTCACCGACTCCGAGCGGCTCATCGGCGACGCCGCCAAGAACCAGGCCGCGATGAACCCCACCAACACCGTCTTCGGTACGTGCTCCCTCTACCTTTTCCTCCTATTTTTGAGCTGTCGTGTTAGAACGAGGTTCTTCTATTGTGTGTTGATCTTATGCAACTAAGAAAACAAAAAATTGTCAATGTGCTCTGTTTACATTATGTTGTTTAGATAAGCAAAACGAAGTTACTGCAATTCTAAGGATCTATACTGGAAGATTGAAATTGATAATAGGTACTCTCCAAGAGACTGAAATAAGTTGTTACATATTACATTCTGTTACAGTGATACATGTCCCAATATACATTCGATTCACGAAGTTTTGTTCCTTGGAGAACATTTTCGTCGTGAAATTAAGCTTGTTGGGCCGGATAGTACTACTATGTTGGAAACTAAGGACTAGGTATCTCATGGAAATCTGATTTGGACCGAAAATGTGTTTGAACACCGACTACTCATTGGTAAATTAAGCCGTTGCTTATCGTGCCTGCTATGCTTTACCTGCTTGTAGGGTGTTTATTTAGTTTCTCTGTTCGAATCTACTAGAGAAAATAAGATGGAACTCGTTGGAGCACATACTGTCAACTGTATTTTCACATAGATTCGAACATAACAATCGGACTTACAATCTTTTTTTTGGAAAAGAAAGCGAAAGCGAGAGAATCGCTTACTTGAATTAGTATTCAAGACGGATAGAGTTTTACGGAGTATTACAATGCGAAGAAAAACATCCGAAAGACGGATAGAGTTTTATGTAATATGAAGAAAAATATCCGACTATTACCTAATACAACTTGAATTAATACAAACCAAAATACCTAGCTAGTGGACGAAAGAGAAGCTTAAACAGCAGATGATTTAAAGATTAGTTCCCACTTCTAGTAACTGCTAAGTGCAAGGTTTCCATCTCTGCAGTCGTCAAGTCAACAATTATTTAGATGGAGTTAATAGAATTTTGAAAAATCCACCAAGTGTGGATTAATAAGCCATTGAAAATCTTACGTGTCGCTCTGGGGATAAGCTTGTCTGCTTGTTGCCACCAACATTGCAGGCTGTCAAAGGAGTGAAAAATTGGAATTCCGGTGATGCCAATCGGACTTACAATCTCGTTCTATCTCAAATGTAGATGCCAAGCGCCTGATTGGTAGGCGGTTCACTGATCCGTCCGTGCAGAGCGACATGAAGCTATGGCCGTTCAAGGTCATCCCCGGCCCAGGCGACAAACCTATGATTGTGGTCCAGTACAAGGGCGAGGAGAAGCAGCTCTTCGCTGAGGAGATCTCCTCCGTGGTGCTCATCAAGATGAAGGAGATCGCTGAAGCCTACCTCGGCTCCACGATCAAGAACGCCATCGTGACGGTGCCTGCTTACTTCAACGACTCGCAGCGGCAGGCAACGAAGGACGCCGGTGTCATTGCCGGCCTCAACGTGATGCGCATCATCAACGAGCCCACCGCCGCGGCCATTGCCTATGGTCTTGACAAGAAGGCCACCAGCTCCGGCGAGAAGAACGTGCTTATCTTCGACCTTGGCGGTGGCACGTTCGATGTGTCGCTCCTCACCATTGAAAAGGGCATCTTCGAGGTGAAGGCCACGGCTGGTGACACGCACCTTGGCGGTGAGGACTTCGACAACCGCATGGTGAATCACTTCGTCCACGAGTTCAAGCGCAAGAATAAGAAGGACATCAGCGGCAACCCCCGCGCCCTGCGTCGGCTGCGCACGGCCTGCGAGCGTGCCAAGCGCACGCTGTCGTCGACTGCACAGACCACCATTGAGATCGACTCCCTGTACGATGGCATCGACTTCTATTCGACGATCACCAGGGCTCGCTTCGAGGAGCTCAACATGGACCTGTTCCGGAAGTGCATGGAGCCCGTGGAGAAGTGCCTGCGCGACGCCAAGATGGACAAGAGCAGCGTGGACGACATCGTGCTCGTCGGCGGCTCCACTCGTATCCCCAAGGTGCAGCAGCTGCTTCAGGACTCCTTCAACGGCAAGGAGCTGTGCAAGAACATCAACCCTGACGAGGCCGTGGCCTACGGCGCCGCTGTCCAGGCTGCCATCCTCAGCGGCGAGGGCAACTAGAAGGTGCAGGACCTGCTTCTCTTCGACGTCACGCCGCTGTCCCTGGGGGTCGAGACTACAGGAGGTGTCATGAACGTGCTCATCCCCAGGAACACCACCATTCCAACCAAGAAGGAGCAGGTGTTCTGCACCCACTGCGACAACCAGCGTCACGTCCTGATCAAGGTGTACGAAGGTGAGCGCGCCGGGACCAAGGACAACAACTTGCTGGGCAAATTCAAACTCTACGGCATCCCTCCGGCTCCCCGCGGCGTGCCCCAGTTCACTGTCTGCTTCCAGATCGACGCCAATGGCATCCTCAATGTCTCTGCTGAGGACAAGATCACTGGGCAGAAGAACAAGATCACGATTACCAACGACAAGGGCCGGCTGAGCAAAGAGGAGATCGAGAAGATGGTACAGGAGGCTGAGAAGTACAAGGCGGAGGACGAGGAGCTGAAGAGGAAGGTGGACGCCAAAAACGCGCTCGAGAACTACGCCTACAACATGAGGAACACCATCAAGGACGACAAGATCGCCTCCAATATCTCGGCGGACGACAAGAAGAAGATCGAGGAGGCCATCGACGGCGCCATTAAATGGCTTGACGGTAACCAGCTCGCCGAGGTTGAGGAGTTCGAAGACAAGATTGATGAGCTGAAGAAAATCTACAAACCAATTATCACGAAGGCATACCTGAAGACGTACCAGGGCAGCAGCGGCGCGGGTCCCAAAATCGAGGAGGTCGATTAACTTGTTTGTTTACTGCTATTTTGTTCTGGTCCCCTGGTGGGCATGGTAGTCTTGAAGTCAAGCCTGAAAGTCTGAACTGTGTCTTCGTTTCGTGTGATCTGAAGTGTTTTGGAAGTCGAATTGCACCTGGGCTTTTAACACAAATCATCGTGTTATTCCTTCTAACTTTGTGCAGATCATTCCTTCTAAATTCTGTGCAGCTCATGTCAAATTTGCTCTGCCTTTTCCGCCGCACACCGACTATCGAAGCGCTCTTTATGCGTCAGTGCAGTGGTTGAGTTTCAGGCATACAGAACTTCGTTTGTTTTTTCTAGCGCTAAAAATTTAAAATTGCAGGCGCTCTACTGACTAACCCATTAAAAACTAGCAGGGAAAACTTATCGAGTTCTATTGCTCAAGAAGTGATTTTGTAGGCCACTTGAAGCACACTACAGTTGATAATCATGCCCAGAACTGACCTTCCGTAGTTGTCTGCTAAGTAATTTCCACCGATCGATCATTGATCAATGTTTACTTGCGCTTGCCTACTTTGCTACACAATTGCACCACGAACAAACCAACCGAACGGTGACAATTTTGGGCATGTTTGGCAGAGCTTTCAGTGCAGCAGAAAATGATTTTCTACGGGAAGCTACTTTTTTCAGCTCCCTAACTTCTAGTTCATTTTAGAAAATCATTTTCAGGATTTCACTCAGAGAGCTAAAAGCTGAAAGCTACTGTTTAGCAGAGCTCCCCCTGATTCCAGGCAGGAAGCTGCTCTGAGAGCTCTACCAAACAGGCCCTTTATATTCAACTTGCCTCCATGAGTGATTAGCGTGTTCCTTTTCTTTAATTTTCTTCAGAGAAGAACAAGATCAGTGAACCGGGCAGAAGAACAAGATCAGTGAACCGGGCAGAAGAACTTTCTGACTGCTTAGAAATTGTATGCCCGATTGGAAGATGGAACAGCGTTTCATTTGGTCTAATTATACCAAAAAGGAAATATTCATTCAACGAGTTACTGGGCGCGCTCTAGTTGTAGCGGCATAACATTGTTCATAATCTCAATGTATGTCTCTACAGAGAGAAGCAAGGTTCGCTCGGTCGTAGTGGCACCTGAGATGCTTGCAACTAAGCACACAAGTTTTCTTAACGGCAAATGCAAATTTTGAACAGGCTAGTGCTAAACAAAATAACCACAGTCCACATGTAGTAGTACGGAGTAACTCAACAATTTATTTTTGGTTAATTCAACTTAGTACAAATTCTAGATTAAGCAAGCAATCTTAGCCATAACAAGTACGGAGCAAAGGAGACTAGGAGAGCATCAGGGCTAAAAAGATACCCATCATAACAAGCTAGAAGAAACTGGAATAGAATTCAGCAGCCTTCGCTGAAGCGGCCTAGTGCAGTACAACAAATATACTTGGAAAGTAAAACTTGCAACGGTCATGCTCATACCTTCTCCTCAGCTATTTGGGCATTGATCTTGGAGGTCAGAATCAATACGCTACATGGTTGACAGACATTTCATCGGTTATGTCAGGAGTAGTTCGTTGGCTGCAAGGTGAGGAGGGCGCATAGAGACCCTAACTTCATGCTCTTCTGGCTCATTTCCTCGTTTAGGGACCATGATCTCAAGCACTGCAGCATCAAAATATGCTTCCAGCTTGGCGTCTTCAGGGATACGGGTGGCGAGAGGTATTTCACGGATGAATTCCCCAGGAGGGCAGTGCTCAGGTGTAGGATCAGCAAACTTGAAAACCCTGTCATGCCTTCTGATGTATGGTGACCGGGCTGTACTAACACAAAGGATCTTTACTATACCATGAGTAGGACTGTTCCTCCATGAAACCTTCACCTTCTGCTGATCAACAAATGGTAAGCTGACCATTATCAAGTAGCCCTGATCATCTTCATAAACAGACTTGGCGGCAGTCACTGGCCCAGAAGCCTTTTTCATCACCCCAGTAAATTCCTGCAGCCATGAAGGCTGTACCACTGAATGCATCTCCACATCTTGTTGCGTCCTATCACCACAAGAGTTCAGCGGTATGAAGCATTCCTCATCCATTGCATGAGGAAACACCTCCTTCCTGCGTTTGCTGCTAACTGGGGAGAGATCCATGCCGTCTTCACCTGAATGATTGGAGGGTGATGACAAATTCAAGCCTGATCCATTAAGCAGCTTCTTCGGGTGTTGGTGAACATTGCTCTTCATGACAGGTTGTGGCCTGTCCAGTTCAATCTCTGTGTTTGGCATAGTTCTCCATGTCCCAAAATCACAAGCCTCCTGTGGGATTGCGAAATTGAGCTCCCTCCCTGTAAGCTCCATCCACCTCCTCCGGTCTGCCTCGGTTATGGCCACCAGATTAGGCGACCTCACCACTTCGATTCCATGAATACACTGTGGGTTTGAGAGACCCCGATAGTGCTTGCGCTGCATCCGGTGCGATCGGACAAATCCCCTGTCAACACTGAAAGGGAACTGCGGCTCCCCTGGGCGAGAGTGCCCGTTCATGTAGCTCCTCAGCTGCATCTTGCCGAGGGCATTCTCTGGCCGCTCCTTGAACACCCACATGTACATGTTCTCCATGTCGTGCTGCACCATGAACATGTCGAGCCGGAGATCCGACTTGTCAAACCCCGACACACCGTTCGCGTCCCGGGTTACCTTGCCTTTGCACTTGTCCGAAAGCAGGGGCTTGAAGTAGAACGTGAAGAAGAACCAGGCGCCCCAGATGCTGTCCCCGCGCTTCGCGGCCTTCCGGTTGCCGGCCTTCGGAACACTGCTCAGCACGGCAAGCGCCTCGCCGTCGTACACCTGAGGCCCGAGCCCCACGTCCAGCATGTCGCAGAGGTCAGTCTGCCACGGCTGGTTGATGTCCGGCGGAGGCGCGCCGGAGAGCGACACGGCGTGGGCACGCCCGCCGCCGTCCCCGATGCGGGGCTGCACCATGACGCCGACGGAGCGGTCGTCGAGGTGGCCGGTGGTGTCCATGGAGAGAAGGGTGCAGAGGCTGTGGTGGCAGCCGTCGCCGTTCTCCATGGAGAGGGTGGTGACGAGGTCTTCTCCCATGGCTCTGGTGACTCGCGCCTCGGGGTGACTGGTGCGAATGGCGGTCTGCGCCTGCTCCTCTCCTCTCCTCCCTCCTCCTCGGCCGCTATCTAATCGGTGGCCTCCGGATCCCTCCGCATTCCAGGACAGCGTCCCACAGCAGCCAATCGTGCACCCACTCCATGAATCCCACCATCAATTCCCCAAGGGATTCCACCACAAATCTTCGGCCAGCTTCCTCCCCCAACCAAATCCACACGCCCCCAAGGGGAAGAAAATGCCGCGCTCGTAGGATTTAAGAAAAACAGAAAGGCGCCGGAGGACGACGGGTTAGCCGATGGTTACCTCCATTAGGACATGCAGCGCAAAGCAGCCTTCGCCGTTAGAGCGGGGGGAGCGGGAAGCTGCGCGAGCGAGAGCGCGGGTAGGAAGGCGAGGACATGAGGGGGCGGGGGGTGGGGGCGCGGTGCTCCGAACCTGCGAGGTGGGAGAAAGGGGGGAAGGGAGCGGCTGTGGGGGCGGCCGCTTTTAATGGCCTCTGGGATCCCAAAGAGCCCTCAGCCCTCCACCGGATGCGTCCGCGGCGGCGGCGACGGCGCCGTCACGCTTCACGGCGCGAAGCTGTAGGGCAGACGCCACCGCTGGTTCTATCGCCACGCGGCGCATCCGCCGCGCCGCCCGCTTTGGCCGTTTGTGACGCCGTAAATTGTGATTAGCGTAGGGGAGAACTGGCTAATCACGTATTAAACGTTGTTAAAAAACTTTGCTTAGCGTATTGGAGAACAGGCTAATCACTTGTTCAACGTGGTTAATTCAATTGCCTTGCCAATGATTACTTTGTTTTTTAATTGTTACCATTCGGTTTAGCTTCCACTATCTGCAAGTAACTTTCGATGACAACCGCTTTCGATTTGCTTATTAGGGCCTTTGGGACAGATTAATGCCGGTTCTTACAATACGTGCCAAATGGGAAACTTATGCGTAGCTTACAGAATAATTATTATCTAGCTTAACACTGACAATCATAATCAGATAAGAACCCACTGATGACCATGAGGCTTGTTTTATACATCTACTTATTGAAGTTGATAAAAATTACTTGTAAAATAGCACTTAATATAAAAATTGTTGAGCCAGGTTACGGATCCATAGACTAATATTGATAGTGATATAAAGCATCGACGATGGTAAAGACCTTCTGTAGTGATGAAGACCCCTCACAATAACAAATAGCAGTGTAAGAGCTATTGGTAATAATAATGACATATGCAATCAAGAGTAGTTGAGACTACAAAGGACGGCCCAAATAAGTAGGACATATTCATGTGCATAAACCTATTAGATAACAATCTAAAGACTAAGATTTAGTATAAAGACATATGTACCTCTCTCTAATTACATGGTAAAAGTGTAACGGTATAAGAAATACACTACTAATTATTTTTAATATGTATTGTTGTATAGCACGATAACAGAGGCAAAGGCAAAGGCAAAGGTGGAGGGACGACGCTGGCCAGTTTTGGTACTTTAATCTACCGTCCGACAGTATCCTCGTATGGGAACAACTTTGTGAAGTCTTGAAGCAAACTTTCGAGGGACATACATCGAACCGGAGACACATCATGAGTCATGACCAATTCACCATCAAGCAAAAACAGGCGATGCCATAAGGGATTACGCTCACGATTTTTCCAAGGGCAGTGCTGTTATCAACGCCACACAAGCAGACCTCAGATCCGAGCCACTCACATGGAAACTGCCTAGAAAGCCACAAAGGACGTACGGAAGAAGATGATAGGCTAAAGGTTGGACAAGGAACTCATGTCCGAGCAACAAACCTATAACCCTCTTCAACCATTTATTTGAGGTATTCGTGTCATTTCACTCTTAATATATAAATATGAGAAAATTTTATATATGCTATTGAAAATTTATCCGTTCTCGTATATGTCACCGAAAATTTATTGTTCCCGTATATGACACTGCTTTAATTTTGTGTGTCCGTATATATCACTATCGTCAGCTTTAACGTTATTTTTTTCTAAATGCCAAAACCGCCCTTAGCTTATAAAGCTAGCTAGCTTGCTTTGTTCCCGACCGGTCTCAGTTGCATTAGATTAGATGAGTGATTGGTACGCGTGTGCCGAGCAGAGCGAGTGCTAGTTGATCACCGAGCTTAAATCATCCTTGATTTTTATTGAGCTATGGGCAGTTTGGGTATTTAGAAAAAAAGTAACGTTAAAACTAACAGCAGTGACATATACGAACATAAAAGATTAAAACTGTTGTATATATAGAAATAATAAATTTTCAGTAACATATATAAGAACCAGTGGACTTTCGATGACATATATAAAATTTTCTCTATAAATACCATCCAAACTGTCTTAAATTCTCACACCAGTAAATTACTCAGATAACTGGACGACCCCGGAAACGAGGTTACGTGATAATCTCCGGAAATTTACGCCGTCTCGAAGCGGATCTTACGAGCAGAGACAGGAATCTGGAAGCCTGGACGGCGTCACCAATCGTCTGCCCGCCGGCGAGGTGACGGCCGGCGTCAGGAAAGCTCGGGATCTCCGTCAATTTCGTGCCTTTTTTCTCCGTGGTAACAGATGCGAACCACTGCACAGCCACTACTGTCTACTGCTATGCGACTTCTATTTCGTGGGTCAGGCAGTGCGATACTTGTCTCCTTCCCCTTGCATTACTTTCAGCAAAGTGCGATTCTGCATGCGGCCTATCGCTGTCGTGGCCAAGGCTGCTCTGCGTATTTGATGTATAGCAGGTGTGCTTAGCCTCGTAATAACGACGACCAAAATCGCACGTCAAATCAGCATGGCATTACAACATCTTATCTAGATTTATCTGTGTGGTTGGCAGGGTCTAATTAGACTCGCGTTGCTTGGCGTTCGTCCGTCGCCGATATGAGGAGGGGGAAATATCCGATTGCTTTCCGCATCTGTCCATGTGATTTCCACGAGATATATACAGTACGCTTCACCACAAATATGGGAAATTTTTAATCTATATCTATAACATGTGGCAGGTCTTGCTATTGTTGAATTTGAATTTGGATTCTGATTCTGCTGGTTCTAAATTTTTAATTATATCTAAAATGGTTTTGTGATGAATCAGATTAAACTAAATAAAATCATCTGACTATATAACTATGTCGATGGGTGGTCAAGCAGCCCTCCTTGGGGGGTGCCCGTGGAGGTGATTTATATTGTAGAGAAGCGCTGCACTCAAGACCTCGATGGTTGCCGAGCCCGTGAGAATAGGACTGGCCGAGAGACAAGAAGATTTAGAGTGGTTCGGCCCCCCGATAGGGTAATAATCCAACGTCCACTGTGAGTTTGGTGGGGCGTTTCACTAGTCGGGAAGACAGTTACAGTGAAGGGATTACAAGAGCTAGGGCTCAAGAGTGTAATGGATTGTGCTTTCTCAATGTTCTGAACCCTTGTTGCTTCTATGTCTGTGTGTTGTGTCGTGGGGGTCACTTGCTCGGGACCCCTTGCTATTTATACCTCCGTTGGGTCTAACCTATCGTACAGCACGCTCCGACGGGACGTAGCACGGCTCGATCGGACGCAGCGTGCTGCCTACTCCCCAACTGCCCCCCCGTCTGACGCCGCCCGGCAGTCCTGTGCACCTGTCACGTCTGGATCCTCCGACCGCTTTCCATCGCGTCGCATTTAATGCGCCACGCTGCTTTCGGCTGGCTTAGGCGGGGTTGGTGTGACGGGCCCGATAGGCTCTTTGCCTAGCCCAATGATCAAAAATGAAGTCTGTGGGCTACCCGGGGTATATCCCCCACAAACTATATTATAATTCTTATCATAGAGGATAACAGTGTAAAATAACCATTATACATTTATATTTGGGTTGTATTATTTATGTAATTACTTATGCTATATGATCTAAATATATATAAATAGAAATAAACAAATAATATTAACTATGAATCATATTATATGCTAGTATACTGTAGTCATGTATAAATATTTTATGGATATTTTTAATTTTTGTTAGAGCAGTTCAGTTCTTATGAGAATCAAGCTCCTCTTCCATGGTAAAAGAAAGAAGAATTAAATCTTCCAAGTTCTAGCATGAATCACTTCTATTGCTTACCCTGTTTGGTAGAGATTTTAAAAATTGTCTTTAGAATCAACCTCAAGAATCTTACCAGACAGTCCTGACAAAATATGATCCTACGTAGTTTCGCTTTCAAGAATCATATATTCCAAAATCCCAACAGCGCATTAGCATTATTTAGCCATGATAAGCACACGGTTTTACGTTTCTGTGGTACAGAGCCAACGGATTAGCTCGTAAGAAACCATTGGGCAGGTCATGCTTCACACAGTCACGCAACGTGTAGCATTTTTGCTCGTTGTTGGGATCTGTCCAGGTGGTTGAAATATACTCTGCCTCATTATATAATTATACAAAGGATTCTGTGTTTTCTAAAATACAAATTGCAAACGGAAAACACTGTAACACCCCTAATTTAATAAGAGGAGCTTGAAAAGCCAGAAATGGGATGGGAGAGGTTAGTTAACTGTAGATCACTGACATGTAAACTTTAGTATCATCGGACGCTTATACAAGAAAAAGTCATGGTGAAAGTAACCGAAGAGGATCTCATTTGGAAGGATAAGATGTAAATAAAATTAAATAAGTGGTACAAGTAATACTCTAAATAACTTAAATTTTAAAATAAATTGAATGATTTGGTTTTTCGTATTAGAAGTACATCTATGGTTGACTTACGAGCGTATCTCTCTGTACTCTTTAGCTGCTTGTTCGTTTATTTATCAAAGAGGAAAAACTAAAGCAACCTATCACATCCCTCGTTTCCTCTCTTATCATGGTAGTTGGTAGAGTAGAATTATAGTGGTGGGCCTTGCCCTAATAACACAATCAACTTATGCCAGGATTAAATTAGTACGATATTATTGAAAGATCCTCGTTTTAATATTCAAAAGGTGGATTAACTAGCAGATGGACCTGTTTAAACATGGTGCTTGTCAGATGGCGATAGTTTCACTTCCAACTTACAAAACCACCTAATTGTTATTGTTACCTGTTCCCTTAAGCTCTACCACTTCTTTTTTTCTGTTCTTTAATTCTTTCTCGTGGATCTCTTTAATTTCTAGCTATGTCCACTTTTAATTCGAGAAAAATCACTCATCTCCAATGGTTATTCTGTGAGCACCTATTATGCTACTTTTAAAATTATTCATGCAATTTTTGATTTATTATGGCAAAGAAAAACCCTTAATCAATTATGCGATTTTAATTCGTCTGTCACAACAAGAAAAGCAAAAAAAGTTGGAATACATCTCTCTCCCTCGCCCTCTTCTCCACGCAGAATAATGTGTGATGTGCCTCTATCTTACCTCATCCATGAGGTGTCACACACACTACGGCTGCTAATTATGTACTTATATTTTTCTTCATCTTCTAGTTTAGAGTTTTCAATACTAATTAAAAAAAATTTAAGGTACAATCATTTCGTTTATGTTCTTATCTAACGGCTCAGATTTAAATAAGATAATATATTATCTCCTAATATTTTCTTCTATTTTAACGTGTATGCATGCAGAATTATATGGTACTAAATTAAGAACTAAAATTAATTTAAAGTATTATCTTCTTAGCAGTTACATGTTGTACCGAAGAGACCTTCAATTATTAATGGTTTGTTGATTAAAAGGTTATTTTAAACTTATATATCTCTGTATAGATGAAAACCCATTAACTAAAAGTATAACATAATTATATTTAATGTAGTTAAAATAGAAAATATAGATTAATTATTTTTTGATACGAACAAATCTATCTAAAACCTTAAAAATTAAGGAACTTTGGAGTAACTGATTAGAGACCGGTCTCCTCATCCAAGTTGAGAGTGAATTATTGCACTTGTGCCAAAATATGCATCGGCATTAGTCTATCGTGGAGAGTAGGATCATCCCTAGGTCCAACAAAATTAGAATTAACCCTAAAATGACTATTTAAAAGCACTCTCTAGAGCAATCAAGCTTTGGTGGTCCTGGTCACACTCTCAACCATCCAACCACGTCGAGAGAAGTATGAAAATACCGTGTGTGAGCTCATCGCCCCCATGCAATTTTTTAGCTCATAATTGAGCGCATTATATACAGCTCTGCTAGAGAATGGCAATTTAAACGTCTAATCCTATGGTGGGATTCACGCTTTTAGTCCATAACATAAACTCGTCTCCAGTATATGAAAAACCTAAACAGTCTCAATTGCAAGTCAGATACTTCCTTAATTATATTTTTATTATAATGCATTTGTTTTTTATAATTTAAATTTTTTAACTTTGGCTAATTTTGTAAAAAATATCAGCAACCATAACATTTAATTAGTTTTATTAAATACATCATATAGTATATATTAATATTATATTTATTTGATACTCACTTCATCCAAAAATCTCTTATATATTACTTATTTTCACTGAAGAAAAAAGGCAAACTAGCCGCTAAATGAAATGGTATTACTGCTAATTTAAGAATTGTATGCATGTAAACTATAAATACGTATAATTTTTCTAAAAAAATAGAAAATGTAATACGTAGGAGATTTTTGTACGAAGTAAGTATTATACATTAATAATTTATTTTTAATTAGGTCATCAAATTAACTACTCGTAATAATTAGATGATGCATACGAGGTTTATCATCCTGTGGCAGCTACGTGCACCGGTGCATCTAGGGGAGGATCTGCGACTACTTAACTGGAATCGATCGGTGAACGGCGACTGCTTAGCTAGCAACGCGCACAGTATTACTAAACTGCACTCGTTGCTGTCTCGGCTTCGTTGCGAGTGGCAGGTGAGGTGTTGAATGGGGCGGCGCATGGGCAAAATACTAAACTCGATCTCCGTTTTTTTTTCGCTCTCGTTTTTTTGGTCCGGCACGCATCGAGATCCTCTCAGATCGAAACAGCAAAGCCATAAAATTGCATCACATCACCAAGTGGGGCATCGTCTCATCAATCATCATCACCGTTCAGCAAGCTGCTGCTGCTTTCATCAGCCATGAAGCAAGCAACGCTTCGCTCGCTGCTCGTCGGTTGGCTGGTTACTCGTTTCGGCAAGCAATGCACGTTTATTTCCACTTGAAGATGTACTGCAAAGTCCTTTCGTTTCGTAGAAAAAATTATGCGGAGCGCTCCTACTTCCGTTGGAAACAGTACCGTTCGTAGGTTTCACAGTTTCCACACATCAGTGGACGGGTGTCAGATCATGCCACTGTGAGCAAGACCGGCCGGCCACCGGCGAAGAAGTGGCCGGAGCAGAGCACGTTGGATGGCCGTCGAGAATGAGAATGACATGGTGTCCACTGATGGCAGAACTGATATGATTCGCTGCCATTGCTGGTTGCCGGTGGTTTGGTTCCCACCTCCCATAGAAAACCTCCCGAATGATTGCCTCGCAGAAGGGGCCCAACGCGAAAGTGAAAAGCGCAACGGCGAATGCAAATGCAAATCTCAATCTGAACAAGAGCCAAGAAGACCACGGCACGGAGAAGGCAACTGAATCTTTATTTTTTTCTTGAGTTTTTTAGGCCTGACCGGTCGCCGTGTTGTGTTTTGCTCAGTGCACAGATCAAACTAACGAGAAGACAGGTGGGCGCTGTGGTATTATTGCTGGTGGCATTGTCTGATGACTGATGAGTTTTGTCAGCGCAGAAGACTACATCAAGTGCAAGCGTGATGTGGCCTGCATGGAAGCTTCAGAAGAGAGCTCCCCCGGATACTAACTGAACTGAACTGAGCTAAGCTGAGCTGCAGAGTGGTGTGTGCTGGTTGCAGTTTTCTTTGTTCTTCGATGCAAAAAATAAATGGCACAGGAAACAAACGGCACATGCACTTCGCCCCCGACGACTTCAATTTTTTTCATGCCGGTTTCAGAGCAGAAGAAATTCCAATTTCCAAGTGCCGTGCGACTTGGACGATAACAGGATATGTGGCTGGTTTTGATTCGTCAGAGTAAGTCGTAGCCAACCGCACTCGAGAACAAGCAGAGGAGGAGAGCAAAAATGCCGCACGATTTTTCAGAAAAAAAGGATGACACTGAAACGCACGTAGCTCAAAAGTCCAAACTGGAAAAAATCAGCCTGCTCTTCTCTCGCGAGGCCACGTTGCGATCATGCTCCAGCTTTTGCTTTCTTGTTCGTGATGGCTGTTTTTTTTTATATGGACATTATTGAGAGCGTTGGTGTGGCCATGAGCCATGGAGGGGAGAGAAGAAGAATCTCGCACAGCGCCCCCCCAAGTTGAAGAAAGCTCGAGACAGGTGCTGCAGCCGCATGCTCGCGCTCTGCGCCACTACAGAGGATAGATCAACCTCAGCTACACCGTTCAGGTGCTGCGAAAGCAAGGCAGGCGCTGCGTCTCGCTGCTTCTTGTACTAGCTACGCTGCAATAATTCTGTACTATAACCACATCCTCCAGATCTGATAAGATCGCGGGGCCTTTACTTTGGTCTGTGGTCATCGTCTGTCAGCGACCTTTTCTTCTTCTTCTTTTTCTCCTGGAAACACCAGGCTTAATCGATTCACATCAGGATATTAGTATTTTCTTGCAAGCCTGTGGTCCCAGACATTCTGATATTTTAGTCAACATAAGAACAGCAAGGGCTTGTTGCAATTTTCTCACAACTGAACATTTGTTTGGTCATCTGATTGGGACCATCAAAATTAAAATTTGCTATTGGAAGAGATACTCGTCGAAATGTTTAGGAGGTTTTCAATAGCTACAGGAAACCAGCAGAACACATCAGAAGGTGGACGGCACTGGAGTATGCTATCTTGTGTTCCTGTGCATAAGCTCGACATATGATTACTCTTATTTAATAGCATGATTGCGGAGCACTATAGCTGCCCGGCATGCAAAAACTCCAGAAATGATGGAGATCTGAAGGAATCTTTCGCACTGTTTTTAAAATCTATCAACCTCTCTACAAAAGCAGAAGTAATCGAACTTTTCCTCCCCTTTCTGATTGTCGACAATTTTCTGTCAGGCTGATGGCTGCTTGGCCACTTGTCCACCCCTGCTGTGGATCACACAGTGAGCTAGCTATCCATGTGGAGCTCTTCAGTCCTATGTTGCTGGTTTCTTGCTGAAGAAATCTTTTGAGAGCACATGTATCTGGTCGAGGGGCTTCGTGTCAATTACACGTTTACACTGACGCCTCTCTTGTTATTTCTCTTGGAGAAGCACGTGAGCAACTTCATGCTGGCAATCTTGTCACACAAATAGAAAATTAGAAATATGTTAGATCTGTCCAGACTTCAGACAGTCACCAGTTACAGCTGGCAGCACCAGAGCTTCCTCAAAATCACTGTTCAGACAACTGCAGGTAGTAGTTAATTGTAGACAATGCTGGACTGCTGCTGGTATGAGCACACAGTTTCCTAAAAGCCAGTAGGTTCCATCGACACCTGAAAGGCTGAAGCACAGATCTGTACGGAAATGAAGATAAAAATCGTAAGCGAATGAAATCCCAATACCTATTCTGCTTCATCCTCAAACCCTGAACTAATAATATATCTGAAATCTTTCTGACTAAATCTTTCTGACTAATTAGGAGATATTCTAACTATTTTCAGAATCTGTATATGCTCTTATTTTAGACTATGAAACTAAATAGTTGTATAATTTAGAAATAAATTAGTATCTAGAAACTGAAGAACTACAATTTTACCACATACTTATCAACTACTCCGTAGATATTTACTAGCTATTTTTAAAATCTTAAACGAGCCATATACAGAAGCACAAGCTCATGAATAGCAAACCACCAATGGACCATGTTGCACTTTCCATCTTTTTCGCTTCGGTTTGGTGCAGTATTCTCAACGCGCGTGTCATGGGAAGAAGCAAAAATGCAGGGATGGTTAGGTTCGCATCGCCGTCTGCCACCAAAGGCCACCGCGTGCCCGTGCGACGGATACGTCAACCCAATCAAGCCTACAAGTGTCTTTTCGGTTCTGGACAATGGACGTGACCAGCAAACCAACGACAAAAACACGTGATGATATTTGCATTGCTAACAACTGGTCGGTCGATCGATGCCGCAACAACCCTTGCGACTATGTATATGCGTCGACAGATAAGTTTGCCGTCATTTCTGCCTGCCTTTTTTATTTCCTCACGCGAAGAAGTAGATGAAGAAAGGATGCTCCTTTCTGCATCTGGTGTTGCTTTCTTAATTAAGGGTTGGCAAAGGGCAATAATTTTCACCAGCTTTCACCAAGGCCAGTCGATGAGCGGGAAAATCCTGTGGTCTCACTGTCAAGTTATCCGGAGAGGTAAATTATTGGGTAAATTAAACTAGCACTCCAGCAGTGGACAAGTTCGGTCCATGAGTCCCTTTTGGAATAACTTGTCGCGTGCAGCAACGTAATGACCCGACCTTTCAACGGCTTGCCATTGTATTGTTGTTTGACGTTAGCGGACTGCTCTCGCAGCAAAAAAGATTGTTCTTGTGGACGAAAGCACGACTCTTTGCTTGATGGAAAGGCCGCTTCTGCCACGGTTTCACGGATGGCTGAGGCGACGAAACCACCGGCCGGCCCAACTAAATTTCACAGTGATTGGGCTGTGGTGCAGTGGGGAGGAGGGGGGGTGCCTCGCAGATGGGTTGTGACGCCGACACCTATCAATTGTAAGAGCACTGGGGTCTCGAAACATGCAAGATCCATTTCTTCAGCGACACACTTCAAGTTGATGAAGCAGTACACCATCTTCTGGTTTCTTAGGTGACTAAACCATGCAACGATGCAGATAAAACTCAAGAAAACGCGACGAGTCGGTTCACTCGTCCGGCAATCGATGTCCAGTACTCCACGGCGGCAACCTCGTCTTGAAGCTTCTGATCATTCAGCGGCCTCCAGAATGGACGCCGAAGAAGTCGTAGAACGGAGGCGCCTCGCTGTTGTTGGGGCTGTCAGAGCTCCTCGCCACCTCCCCGGAGAACGACGCCGGCGCCGGCGCCGACGTTGGCGTCGACAGTGAGACCGCGCAGGCGCTCCCGCCGCCGCCGCGACGCGCCTTGCTGTCCGGCAGCACGAAGGTGTTCTGCAGAGGGAACAGCTGCAGCGTCTCGCGACCGGCGCCGCGGCCCTGCGGCGGCGTGAAGTGCGCGCTGTTCGGCGGCGCCGTCGGGTACATGGTGTTTGCAGGTGGCTGCGCCGAGCCCTTGTCATGCGGCGGCGACACTTCCATCCCTGGGTACAGCACGGGCGTGACCTGCTGCTGCTGCTGCTGCTGCGAGTAGTAGCCGGCATTTGCCGTGGCCGGAGCCGCTGCCGGCATGAAGCTTTGCGTCCTGTACATCACTGCGAGAACAGAAGCGCATGGATCCAATAAACAACATGTCGGTAAATACACATATATAACAAATCTAAATCTAACAAACACGAGCATTATAAATAATCAAATCCGTGATCATGCTAAAGAACAGATCAAAAATGCTAGTGTCAACACACCGATACTTGTCGCTGGATTTGTTGGCAAGTGTACCGACCAGGGAATTGGGACCCATTTTATGAGATGGCAGGGCAGCATTTCGTGGATGGGAAAGTAAGCAGCTACGGAATGATGTGGCAGGCTGTGTCTCGCCTTAGCTAAGATGGCCATTTCCTTCTATCCTGGGGCATCGGGCATGCATGCATGCATGCGCGGCGGCAGCAGCAGCAGCACAGGGCACAGAAGATTAATGGAGGGAGCTACAAAAGGGTAGCAGCAACCGCAGCTACAATATCGTGTTGCCGTGACTAGGAGGTTTCTGCTGCACTGACATTGCTGCTTGCTCGTGCAGAGGGCAGAGGAGAGAAAAGACAGGTGATAGAAGTGGAGATGTTGGAAGGGAAAATTAGAACCAGCTAGCAACTTTAACTGTTACTACTCCTCGATTTACCGTAGTAACATGAACAGGGGTGGTATGATGCATGCATGTCGTGATCAGAAGCAAGCGTAGTGTGAATGCATGCAACTCCATCGTGATAAACAGATAAAGAGGATGAGGACGAAATTTACAGCAAGGAGTACAAGTACTATCCTGTCACTCACACGTGACACATGCATGACACATCATGCTGTAGCAACAATGGGTCATAGTCAATGCTGAAGTTAGTTGTCATGCTGTTCATATTTATGCAAAAAAACGTTTCATGTAGATTTACTCACGATTGGTCCATGCATGAAATGAAAGACATGCATGGAAACTATGAATGATGTATTGATGAAGCCAGGTGCGTGATACCCATGTGTAAAGCTAATTAAGCAAGACATGCCAAGGAGAAGATTTAATACTACGTGACAATGAAAGCAAGACATGCGTACCACCACCGGTGTTGCACGCTGGCGGCATCGCCGGTGCCGGCATAGGGAGGGGGATGGGGCGGACAAGGGGCCTGTGGAGCACGGGCAGCGGCGGCGGGCGGCGGAGGAGCTTGCTGAAGTAGTCGAAGCTCTGCTGCTTCTGCTTCTGTCGCTGGCGTGCCTTGTGGTTTTGGAACCAGTAGAAGACGTTCTTGCCCTCGATGTGGCCGTGCTCCCGCAGCCTGGCCGTGATCTGCTGTATCTGCTCAGCCGTCGGCGTGCGCAGCCCCTGCCGGTACAGCCCCTCCAGCACGGCGATCTGCTCCTTGGTCGGCGTCCACCGCGCGTTCGCCAGCGCCGCCGCCGCCGCCGATGCCGGCGACAGCGGCGGCTGGAGCGGCGACGGGGGATCGGAGAAGCCCCCGGCCGCCTGGTGGTGCAGGTGGCGCTGGTGCGTTCCCTGCGGCGCCGCCTCCATGACTTTGGTCTCGAGGAGGCTAAGCTAGCTGCGGCCTGCGCGTGTGTGTGTGCGGGTGCGGGTTTTAAGCGCGAGGAGGTGGTGGGCGGAGCGCGTGCGCGGGCGGCATGCAGCGGCAGCAGCAGCGGGCCTCCGCCTCCGTGCTGGGCTGTAGCCTTGCGGTCAAGCTAGCTAGACGCGGACATTTCGTGGGGGAGGGGACGCGGCGCAGAGCCGGCCGCGCGGCTGTCGCGTGGCGGTGCTGCATGCCGCGCGCGCGGCGTCGCGATAGGTACGAGCAGCGCACCACTCTTGTGGCGCGGTGGTGTTACGTGACGTACGCCCTTATCATCATCGATCAGGTGCGCACACGCTGATGCTGCAGGTTCTATGTGTACCCATCACGTACGTACGTACTCCTCGCGCTGCGTACCGCGCGTACTACTGGCGTTTCCGGTCTCACGTGAAGTGCGCTGTACCGGTACACATGGAGCGTGCGTGCGTGCACGTTAGCAGCCAGCGAGATGGGAGGGACCCTTCGGCCATGTTGTTGCCGTAATCTAGCTTAAAGATAAGAATTATAATATGAGAATTTTATGATAACCAAAACTATTATGCCGTTAATTTGTTGTGGTCTATTGGTTCAGATTTAAATATGATGACATATTATCTTCCGAAGGTAATACGTTAGACATCATTCCCTTTTACTTGCATTCATGTAGCTAACAGTCATTCTGGATTAATGGACGCACATGCAGTCACGTGCGTGGCAGAGCGCAGTCAACGAATGCATGGTCTACATACATAATGGTAACAAAGCAACGTCATGCACACTGTAATAAACGTGCGTCATTAACGGCAGCTTCCTATCAACATAATCAATGTAATTATGCAGTGTGGCATCACATTCACGAGGTGATGCATGCTGCCTATCACCGGCAACTTCCACAGTCCTAGTAGTGTCCTCAGCCTCAGCCTCGTGCCCCCCTTCACCAGCTGTAGCACTGCCACGGTGGTGATGGCGAGCAACAGTGACTTGAGGAGAAAGAGGGCACGGGGACAGCAGGAAAAGGGAAAACAAGAGAGATCGAGATTTTGGGAAATAAGATGCGGGAGAGAGATTCACGGGATAGGAGGTAACCGGCCCAGCCTTGATTACTACAAATTCATTTTTATTTAATTAATTTAAATACACTTAATCAAGGGCTAGGATTCATTACAAGTCTTACCTCCTAAGAGTTATATGTTTCACCTTAAATGCCCCCTTATAATAATATGGCTTATGATAAACTAGGGATTATTTTATTATTAGTATAGATTTATTATATTTTGATGATAAAATATTATAATTCTCTCAAAATTAAATGAAGTGTGGAGGCTAAAATTTAAATATAAGACGACAATGTATAATAAACTAAAGAAGTCGGTTCTACGAGTTTATTGAATTATTATAATTTGGACTACAAATAATAATAATATGATGCAATAAACTTACTGTTTTTGTATTTGTAACAAATAAACTAAATTATTATAATATAAGTTGAAACCAGAGAGATTTATTTTTTTGGAAAGCAAAATCTACTCCTGTACGGTGCAGATCGATACAGCCGAGTGCGTACATGCATGCATGCATTGCCGTTGTGATTTGTGAAGTGAAAGGAAAGCAGCTAGCAGGTTGCATCCGTGAAGATACCTTTGTTCATGGATGTTTTTCAAGCTTTGTCTATAGAGATGTTCTACAGCTTGGACTACGCGGCATCACCGGGAAAGTGTGAGTAAAGTGTGCGTGTGGTTCGACGCGTGGGCTCTGAAAACAACGGACGCGAGTAGGAAGAAAGGAAGCGGCCGGCCGGGAGAGAGAGAAAGGCTGCGTTGCGCATGCCGCGGCCGCGCGCGCGCTCACAGACACAGACACAGTGCATGCATGTCAAGAGACGTACGGCTTGCCTCTCCAGAGAAGGCATCAGTGCACTTGAGCGATAACTGGCATGTGCATCTCTCGCTGCTCCGGCCATCCGATCCTCCGATCCTCCTCCTCCTCCTCGGAATGATGGGATTTCTTTGCTTGTGGCACCGGATTTTTCGTTTTACGGGAGAGATCTCGTGTGTTTAGCCTATTCCGGTAGAGTCGTCGTACTACCAGTAGCGGGCATACGCACGAATGCGGTAGCTAGCTCTCCAGATTTAACTTGCTGTCTCCGTGTAGGCTTAGTTACTTTTTACGATGTCCAAGTTTAATATTCGATCAATCCAGATGCACAAGTTTGGGGGTAAAGTTTAAGTAGATCCATTTCATCGATGCATTTGCATGCTTTGACTACCATGCGTCCGTGGATTGCCTTTGCGAAGCAACGGCGCGTTTGATTGGGCACGAGGATTTATACTTCTTGCTCAAATTTGTTTGGGAAATAGCGGGCGCAGTGCACTAGGGCATGCAGTCCCAACCTATAATTTTTTAAGATGATGTCTTATCTTATCATGTCAGCAAAACTCTCAACCCTAATTTCTTAGCGTGAGTTCACAATGAATTTTTTATAACTCTTTCTCATTTCTCTCTCCACCTCCCATCCAATCACTTTACATTTTTGTCTTAGATATTGTGACAATATGATGTCTTAGTTTAGACATAGTTTCTTCACTTTTTTCTATCTCTCTTCATTAATTTTCCTGCCACGTCATATTTTTCTATGTGACAATCTAATAAATATCTAAGATATTATCTTACGTAGAGGGTTAGGACTGCTCTTAGGGTGACTTGAATCCAGGAGATCTTCCATCTGGCTATGCGATTCCGTGTGTGTGGCAATTGCATGATCCATGCCAGCCATATTTCGAATTCATTGCTTGCACCAAATGCATCAAAGAAGAAAAAAGCCGGTATTAAAGATCGCTTTACTGCGTGTATACCTGCTGTATGCATGGTAATCAGCTATCACGAGCTGGCCTGATCGATCGATTCATATCGGGACAGAGGGACGCCATGGTATTACTCCACTGGAGACAGTAGCTAGGCTGCGATGATAGATAGGGATTGAAATGGCGAGGCACACATTGGGAAATGGAGAGAGAGAAGGCAGTGGCAGATACCAATGTACACTAGTGTGTAGGGTTTGATTGTTTGAAGGAGGAGAGAGCACTGTATGCGTTGTGTTGGAGAGGGCAGACCGGACGGTTCAGGAGGCGGATATTGAGAATATCGCTTCGCGTTTCCCCGTAATGTAATGCTGCGCTACATCTGCATGCCTGCCTGCCTGCCTGCGTCGCATTACTCCTCACCTCACAAATTGGCAGAGAGCAGCGGCAGCTGATGAGCTGAGAGCGGAGAGGAGAGTCCAGAGACGGAGACGCTGCAAATTGGCGCTTGCTGCGTGCGTTGGGAAATGCCATGCCATGC
>KE372043.1:560375-602754 GCA_000418225.1 Zizania latifolia
TTTCACCAGCGACAAATCTGCACAAGAGATTTGAACCGGAACCGACCACTGGTCCGAGTCAAAAACATCGCCGGCCTGCTCCGGTTGGCGAAACCAATGCCCACCAGTTGATGCGTGATCAACACCAGAGTAGGTTAATCGAGTGAGTGAGTGAGTGAGCCATCGCTAATGCGAGACCACTAGATCCAAAGCCCGTGTGGCAAGCAGTCGCCATGCTGCAGCTAGACGCCGCTGGAAGGCGACGCGAGACATCCGCGTCAAAGAAATCCTAGAATTCCGGGCACGTAGCGCAGTGGTGCGTGTGCCATGATGAGAAAGAGGAGCTTATCAAACAAAAGAACACTTGAACAGCTCATGGAACAGACATTCTGAATGGATAAAATATTGATGAACACGGGAGGTATGAGTACAACGAAGTTTTCTGAGCCGTCGTATTTTTTTTCCACAGTTGATTGGCACCGTGCAACCGTCAAATACGCAAGCAATTGCATGCAGATCATGCCACAAGGAACTAATAACGATACTCCGGTTTAAGAAAAACGACCTGCAATCGTGGGGAGTAGTTGATATATATCCCATGGGAGGTATCTACAGTACACACGTAAGTTCCAATGTTGACAAAATCTCAAGCATAAAAAAAATCACGACACCATTCATGAAAATGCTTATCTATGGTGTGCTAGAAAGTAAAAAAATTAGACGATATTTTAATATTTAGTAAAAATTGTTTATATTTTAAATAGACGTAATATTCAATAAATGTTAGTTTGCAATACCAAATAACTACAATTGCAACGCTAAAAAAATGTTGTGTTGCATATAGTGGTTTCTTGGTTTTGTAAACATCGCTAAACCATGTTTGATCAAGTGATAAATATTTTTTATTAAGTACTCAAATACCGTGCGGTTTTTTGTTTTTAGGAAATTCGGATGCTTGTTGTAGATCGTCAAGTATTTACTAATGAGGTGTGCTTTGTAGAACATTCCGTTTCAGGAGGTAGTAGGAAATATTCCCCTTTGACTAGATTCCAAAGCTAACATAAACAGTTGGTCTTCTTCGAGAAAGTAGCTTCTAAACAGTCCTAAAACTCAACTAATATCCAGAAAGGAATCATATTCTCCATATTATTAGCAGTTGTTTCCCATATTCTTAAATTGTTTAAACAGTCCCTTAATTTCCACACTCCACTTGAACCAATAAACAATGTCCTCAATCCTTTATTTGATCTGCAAACAAATAACGAAAATTGATCGCAAGAATTTAGACGGGCAGCCACGGGCTCAACAAAGGATACTAGATAAAATACAATATAAATTGTTACACATTATAAGTATTCTTAGACCTTAACGAGCTCATACAGAGACAAGAGCCCACATCGAGCCCAGGCTAGCAAACTTACAAGCCGACCCAAGCCATCAACAGGAAGAAAATTTTCGAGGGAAAAATTACCACTCAACGCCACTGAATACACCCATGCAGGAACATTGACAAACAGGCGGAACAAAGTAGAAACAACTGCCCAACAACTCAACAAGCTCAAACTTTGACAGAATCATTTGTAGTAGAAGTCTAGAACAAAGGAAAAATATTTAGTCACGGTAAAATGGGCCAAAATTTCATCGTTTCTCAAAACAAGCATTGCAACTTTCTCAAGGGCAATACAGCGGCCTAGGGCGTACTATAGGTCCACAAATGAAATACATTTAAGAATTGCAAAAGTTATATTAACTTCAAACATCTATTTCTTCTTGTCAGAAACACCAGCAGACCTGCATCGCATAACAAGAGAAACGATTTGTGATACATGAGAACATTTCATTTTTGGAATGGATGAATATTTTATCAGCAAGGCCAACACAGAAATTATTAAGACATGCAATGAAAAATGAATTGGCCAGGAAAAATGAATTAAGACATACAAACAACGGAGAAATTAAAACCTTGAGTATTCATTTGTGATACATGAGAACATTTCATCTTTGGAATGGATGAGTATGAACCTAGGCTTAATCCACTAATCCAGAATACAGACATTTTACTGTGCATACGTGAAGCAAAGATCATCATTATTAGAAAAAAAACCAAAGAAATGATATGCTACATCACATGTCACCTATAAGCCTAATATAGTAACATCCAGATTCCAGAAGTACCAGAAATATGTACAAGTGCTGATTAGAATTCCTCAAAATACATTAAAATATAAACAATTGATCAAAGTTGTATTTAGAGACTTTCAGAGTCCAATACAAGACTTTTGTGACTAGCAGTTTTTAGGCCTATAAATCTCAGAAGCACTACAAGTAATGGCAAACTATTGCCCCTAAGAGCTAGGCAGTGCAAAATTAATAAAAATGAGTACATTAATAAAGAAATCATTGAAATGCAGCAGGAAAGCCACACACCTCATCTTCCTGATGACACCCGCCATCTCCTCTCTCTTCTTCTTTGCTCTCTTGTGAGTACCAAGCTTTCTCTTGGCCACCTTCAGCGCCCGCTTGTCCTTCCCCACCTTAAGAAGCTCAGTGATGCGCTTCTCATACGGAGCAAATCCTGCAACCTCCCTAATCAAGCTCCTGACAAAATTCACCCTCTTGGTACTTTTCTGTGACAAGACAATATAATATATAAGCAGAAATCCTAAACATTATAAGCAGGAAGCAGTTATTTAAAAGTAAAGATAGTGGTAGTATTAGGAAGATGAAAAAATTGCCAGATAATGGGAGGATGCCAACTTGCACTTCTCGTAATTCAGATTTTTCCTATTTTGCCATAGGGTGGCCAAACAATAATTCAGCGTTCATTTTTTAACTTTATATAATAAGGTAGCTTCAATAGTTACTAAAACCGAATTTAAAGGATGCCATATTTATTTGTTGTTACTTGCTTAGTCCAGAAAGGTAAACCACGTTCACACACAAGCAACATCCAATTTATACTCACATGGTCACATTGCACAGGTACCAAATCTAGCATTCCGTTCAGTATAGAAAATAAACAGCATTAAGACAATCAGAACAATGAGAACATAGAGGGTGGATTTAGTGAGATAGAAACAAAATCATAAAGTGATTCAACTTCCACGTTAGCCTCACCAATTAATATCTGCTTCCAGGACTAGCAACTCGGAGTTCAGTTTTCTCCAAATTGCCAAAGGTGAGACGAGGCATGAAAAAACCAACGTGCACACACAGCTATGATATTCTGATGAAATTTGAATGTGCAGAATGATGCTGCAATTCTCTGATACTTATAACTGAACACACCAGCATTTATGATGCTAAGTTAAACGCACTAATCTTAGTACTATAATCAAATTACCAGTTAGGTGTTTAAGCAAGCAAAAGCAACTACACAATAATATGCCCATCTCCTATAGTAACAAAGGCAAACAATGTATAATTTGACACTACAACATTTACGTCTTATTAAGCTAAAACGATACTACGCCCATAGTTCCGGATATATCTAAAAAAGGCGCAATCATTCAGGCAACAAAACCAACCAAACAGAGGATGGCTAGGGGAGGAGGCAATTTACCCCCTTGCGATCGGAAGGGCGAGCAGGAAGCTCGCGCTTGGTGACGACGTGGCCCTTGTTGATGCCGACGAAGAGCCCTGACTTGGGCTGCGCCGGCGCCATGGAGAACCTCCTGCTCGCTCCTCGGACCTGCGGCGAACGCGACGGAACAAACGGTGAACCCAAGCGGAGAGCTGAGAGAACTGTAGTAAGGAAGCGATCGAGTGTGAGCCAGCGCTCAGTGGTTGCTTACCTTGGAGGGGCGAGAGCCGAGAGCTACAAAAAACCCTAAGCCGCCGGCTGCCTCCGAGGAGAAACCCTAGAACTCGAGGTGGTGTTCTAACTATATGCACGAATCACGATACACCGTGACTTGGCGAGATCTTGTGATTCTTGTCGCGGAAAAGGATTAAAGGGCTGGGCCGTGTAGTACTTACTGGGCTGTAGGTTCGCTTACTTTTCGTCCTTTGTTTATACCATTTTATTATTTGTTAGGTGAATGATATATAAGACTATCTAAATCTATTATTATGAGTCAAAATGATAAATAATTAAAGTTATTTTTAGGGTGCTAAATTATTGAATATTCCTTTTTTCATGAACTCTGTAATAACTCACTCAAATAATATATATGATTTGTTATATAAGTTGTTTTGGATTTCTTAAATTTTTCTCGGGCTAAATTTTTTCACCTTTGTCAGATAAATTGTACCTTTTTCACACATAAACAACTCACTTTTTGCAAATCAGAATAAATGAATAATAACAAAGTAATGTGAATTAAATTTAAATTTTTTGTGGATAAGTACAAAACGACCTAGTATTTTTCTCCTGTGCGATTTTTCATGTACTCCGTAGTTGCACCGATGGAACAGCTAAGCTGCAATTGTTTCTCAGAACACGTGGAAAGACTAGTTTTCTTTCTGCAATAAAAACATGGACAATTGTTTCTCAGTAAATGCAATTTGCATAAGAACATGGAACGTCAATTCCCATCTCTGCAGAAGAAAGATTCCCAGTCACAGAAAATAACTCTAAAACAATCGGTTAAACTTATAGACTGTTCTGTTGTTTTCATTTCGTCACGATACGACGCGTTGTTCTTCGATCCATGCACGTTCGATTCAACAAAAACTGGTAATAAATCGGTCATTTTTTTTGTCAGATGTTTTACCTCGAACTGAAAACCGTAGCAGATAGCAATGAAAAATGGTCAATGTTTGGACAACGACCCGGGTTCTCTGCTACAGAGATGAACCCTACAACGCGCGGCCATTTGCTCTCCTCTCCATCTCAAGGAACTGTCCGAGCGACGGCGCGGAGCCGCCGCCGCTCTCCAGGTGGCTCCGCAGGCAGAGCGAGAGCAGGAGCGACCTGACCTTGCCGCCGCTCCTTCTTCTCTCCCTCGCGCTCCTCCGCCGCCGGCTCTCCATGGCGTCCACCAGCCCGATCAGGCTCGCCAGCGTCATTCCGCCGCCGGCGCCGGCGCCGCCGCGGCGCGACAAAGACCACGCCGACTGCATCAAAAGCACAACACGAGGATCAGATCCAGTCATCCGGATGCAGCCTGCCTGCGTTTACTGTTCCATTGCTGCAATGCGATGCGGGGTGTTCGAGCTGACCTCTGTATCGAAATCGGACGAAGCTAAGGAAGATGCGCAGCGCGAGGAAGTGAAGGCCGTGCTGAAGGATGGAGAAAGATCGACGCTTCGCATCACTCCAGCTCTTGCATTCATGGCACCCAGTCCAAGAGGCCAGCCATCCTGCACCATCCCTCCAAATTAAACCACAAGTTTGGCATCAATTGGTGAGCTAAACAGAGTGAGAGATCAGAGCAAAGCAAACGAGAATGAGATTAGAGTTACGATTAGGAGAGACTAGGATTCTTGCACCTCGTGGGCCATGAGCTCCTGCCGATCCGTACGGGGGACAAAGAGATAGCAGGGTAACGAACTGATGAGAACTGGAGATGCGTGAAGGCTTATATGGCGGAGAGAAGGAGCAACACGTGAAAAAGCGAAGCATTTGTCAGTAAAATTATCTGACGACCTGCTCGTTTCGCCTCGACCCTCTCGAGGGCCAAAAAGTTGCAGGCCGATAAACAAGTGTCATTGCTACATGGACGCAGGCTTGCCTATATCCAACTTGATTACCATCGAGATGTCAGTTTTGCTGTACTGCTGTGTGGGTGAGCTGTTGTGCGGGAGCGCGGCTAGATTGCGTCGGCGAAGCATAAGTTGGGAGGAGGCTGCATCTGGATGCCTGCGTGCACACGACAATCGAGGAAAGGACTAGGAAAACGGTGGGAATCGTTGGCGTGGCATGCGGACAAATGTGCGCCCGAGACCACGGAAAAGCGGGCGAGGGCGCGAGGAGCAGAAGACAGAGTTGGGTGAGATGTGATCAAGGCCTGACGGGCCGAGTTGAAGCAATTCTTCACTCCGATATGGGCCGCGACTACAATCCCGAGGCGTGATGTCCGTGGAACTGGTGGAAGGTAGGCCCAATTCGATTCGATAGTGGGAACGGCCCGTGAAATTGTGGGAGTGCATGGCCCGGTGTGGCGGTGACACTACGGGAATTTGTTCGTAGTAGAAATTAATACAACCTCTTGCACAAATTGGGAAGAAAAAATATCATATACCCTTTATTTATTTATATAAAAATCAAGAATTTATCTTCTTTATCTTATATGTCATTGATCCCCACATATCTATAAGATATGGAGAATAAATCCTCAAATTCCATCTAAAAAGAATAAATCCTCAAATTCCATATAAAAAGAGAGTACCCAATTGGGAATGAGTGTTGTCTACATCTAAAAACCACTTCAAGAGATGAAGTCTTGTTCCACAACTAATATGAGATTATTTCAACTATAACCACTTCGCTTAATCGCTTGGCTACATCCTGCATTCTGCTTGGCTTCTTCCTCACTCGTCGACGATGGAGCACGCCCGAAGCTCCAAGCCGCACTACGTGAGTTACGTGACGTAGAGCCTTTCGCCACGGAAGTTATGTGACCGGAAAAAAGGTGTAGAAAAGGGGGTCGCAGCCTAATGTTTTCCTTCAACCGTAGCACATGAACACTCGCCGCCTCTCACTGCAAACGCAGGACAGAGTCGTTCTGTTTTCTGGTTTTTTCCACCGGCAACGCCGGCGCCCAGTGGCCCACCCTCCTAGAACCGCTAGGAATGATCTTACACCCTACAAAAGTGGTCAAACCCCCGCCAACTTCCACCTTCCATACGCCGTATTGCTCTCAAACACTTCGTAAACAATCGATAAAAGAAGTCACCATTCTCGAAGAGAGCCATACCTGCCCATTTTTCATGTCATCTACGGCAGCGATACGGCGGGGCACGCGACGCGACGTCGTGCAAATGTGAGATGCATACGTACGTAGCACGGGCACGAGCACCACCTGCCAGTCTGCCGCATCCGGGCCATCGTGTCCGCGGCGAGCGCGACAAGGCGTACGTAGGCCGCACCACGTGACCTCACCTCAGCCTCGCCCGCGACCCACCACAGCAGCCAGCTTCTGGCGAGCACCAACTCCACGGGATGCCCCGTTCAAAATTCAAACTCGCGCTCCGTCTACCCGTTGACAATCTTGTCCCTGCACTACAGTCTACAGCACTAGCGTCGCGTCGTGCCGTCGTCCTCCACTTTGAATTGAACGATTCAAAAGAGACTGAGGAGAGGAGAAGAGATCGACCGGAGCGCGCACTTATTTCTCCCCTCCAAAAGCGCGTCCAGTCTAAAACGCATCCCATTTCACCAATCTGACCGGCTAATCGGCGAAATCGCCGTCACTGTCTCGGCATGCATCACTAGCGATTTGTGGAGTGGAGTGGTTAGCGGTGCGCAGCTCTGTTCGTATAGTACCGCTTGTTCGCTTGCGCTCCGCAGCTGTGCGAAGTGGTTGCTGGCCGGCGAGCGGACGCGTCCGTGCGCAAGCGCGGAGCGGCAGCCGCGCGCGGGTGACACGGCAGCGTCGCTTGTTATATCCGTCGTCTCTTTTCGGCGGTCGAGGCAAGGTGGGATTTTTGCGGTGGTGTGCTGCCAAGTGTGCGCGGCGGCCATGGACGCGGCGCCCTTCAGCTTCCACGAGCTCAGGCGGCAGGCGTCGTCCTACCTCACGGAGAAGATCCGCTCCGCGCGGCTCGCGCTCACCGATGTTACCCCGACGCAACTGTGAGTCGTCCCCTTCTCGATCGATCCCTCCGTATGCCTTGTTTTTTCATGGATGTCTTTGTGTTCCATCGTGTTCCAAGAGGCGTAGCCGCGTAGCTCATATGGCGAGGTTTTTGCCGATCTGCGCTTGGTTCTATGTATAAATGAGCAGGATGACGGAGGAGGCGACGATGGGGGACGCGTCGCCGCCGAACGTGAAGACGATGAACCTCATCGCGCGGCAGGCGTTCGAGATCGACGAGTACGTCAGGATCGCCGACATCCTCCACAAGAGGTGAGTGAACCGCTTGCCTACCTAGCAAGCTATCGCTGGAGTGCATGCTCTGCTCGTTTGCTGATTGATTCGGAGGCGACCAATCTTCTTCAGGTTCGCGAGGTTAGACAGGAGGCAGTGGCGAGAGGCGTACAAGGCTCTTCTCCTCCTGGAGCACCTCCTGACGCACGGCCCCCGGAGCGTCGCGTCGGAGTTTCAGAGGGACCGGGATGTCATCCAGCAGATGGCCGCCTTCCAGCACATCGACGAGAAAGGGTACCTTGGATTCTTCCTCCTCTCCTCCCGACTCTCTCCGTCTCAGCTAGCTAGCTGATGCGTTCTCCCGACGTTTTCTTGCAGTTTCAATTGGGGGGTGACGGTGAAGAGCAAGTCGGAGCGCGTGTTGAAGCTGCTGGAGCAGGGCCCATTCCTGGAGGGGGAGCGGGAGCGGGCGCGCAAGATCGCGCGCGAGATCAAGGGATTCGGCAGCTTCAACCTCGCGCAGTCGTCGGGCGGGAGCAACTCGCGGTACGAGGAACGGTGGAGGCGGGAGGGCGGCGTCGACGACGGCGACAAGGAGAGCCTGCTGTCGAGGCACGAGCCGGAGACCGAGGCGGAGGAGCGGCACCACCACCACCCGTTCCACGGCTTCGCGCAGCAGCGCCCGGAGGCGAGGCTGCTGCTGAGCCAGTGACTCGTCCATCACCTGGTCAGTTTGTAAGCTGTGATTCTGTGGTGAACAACTCTTGTGAAGTCAGTGGCTTGCTGGCGTTGCTTAGGATCTCTTGCTCTTTGTGTTGCACACTTTGCTCTGGCCTTGTAATCGTCGTTGTTAGATCTCACAATTCAACAGTCGTCCTTCAATTCAGTTCTGAACTCCGATGCCTGAAGCCCTGAACTGAACATACGGGGAAAGGAAGTTTTGACGCAAGTTGGAACTCAGAAACCTCAAGGTTACGGCAAGTTCAGGCAAATGTTCACGTTGTAACTACCTGAATCCAGACAGGTAAAGGGGATCTTAAGGACTTGAAAATAAGTGAATGGATGGATGGATGCAGCGAAATTCTCCGCGGTATACCGAGGGTGCTTGATTCAGCTAATTTAACTAGTTTTTCAGTTAAAAACCGAAAATAAACTAAACAAATATAGGATGAAACTAGTTTTTCTAAACACAAATTTATTATTTCAACATCTCTTAACTAGTGGTAATTTAATTTTTTACTATAGCAACTGATTTATCTAACTTTATACACCCGAACGGTAATTTTGTTCTAACCTAACATCATGTAAACACTCATCTCTTTTCACTACAGATATGCCTAAAACCCATCTTTTTTTGCTTTCCACCAATGGGTTGGTCGTCAACTCGTCATCAACAGATTTATTACCGACCAACGATTCCAACTATTCTCAATGTACTCCACACTACAAAACACTGCAGTTATTACTTGAGTACCTGCTGGGAGAAAGGAAGGCCCTGCAGCTACGGTCTAGGTAACGCGTAGTAGACTAGCAGGATGACAAGAACAGATTCCTCCAGGCCTCAGTACGTGCAGCACAAATACTGCATGGTACTACTCCTACCACAGACAACAGCATAATTCCTGGTTTAGATCATCCGTAGATAGATGAAAAATCAAGTGTAGGATTGAATTTGAAATTAACTGATTGTCCAATATTCTGTACAAGATCCTATCATGGGATGCATGGCTAGAGTTTTAATATCCGAGACTAGATTATCTCCTTCTCTTTCACTCCTCCTAACCAAGGGTTTAATTCGCGATTTTCACGGTTTACAAGAAAAGGATGTAGTGCCACTGTAGCAAAAGCGTTTACACATTGGAGCTTAGCGTTTGACCTCCAAATTAAAATCCCAATGGACTGCTATGTAAACACTGTGATCCTGTTGGTTAATATCAGTAATCCTCAAAAGTGTAAGTGTTTAATATTGTTTTAGACTTCTTATCTATTTTGTAAGTATAATTCGTTTTAAAATTTCTAAACATTTTTTTAACTCTTTTCTATATTTACTCTTATCAAATAAATGATATTGCCCTTACAAATAAACAACATAGCTTTTCTAAAGTAGAATAAATGAAGGATAACAATGTCATTTAATTTGATTTCTTAATTTCTATGCACAAAGACTTATATAAAAAATAAGAGGAACTATTCTTAACAGGACAACCCGGATCTACTGCGGTCAAAATAATGACTGCAACTTATCCAGTTACACAAGATACCGTTAGATTCAACCTAGACGGCATAGCCGCACAGATTGATGACGAAAACTGTAGCAAAAATATTATTCACAAAATTATAGTTTAAATATTTTAGCTACGAATTTAAGCCGTTGATCATATATACAGCTGAAATTGCTTGTAGTCAAAATATGCAGTCGCCACTTACAACTGCAGCGGATCCTTTTCCTCATTAACAAGGGTTGGAGGGACAGAAAAACTGAAACTATATACAGTATATTAATTCTTGGAACCCTCCCCCCAAAAATCACCGGAAGCAGCTAACCTCATATCCAGGTCTCCTTGCATCATAGCAGGGCAATTCTGTATTTCTATTTGTACATTTTCATTTCGTAAGTAACTACAGTAATCATCTAAAAATAGACAGTACAATAATATGTCTGCAACCACGTGACCACAAACTAACTTCCACTGCTGTATCAATCAAGAGCCTACACTGACCTCAAACATGTCCTACCAATTTGGATCATCTGAAGTTGCTTCATGCTTTTGCTTTGCCTATGAACTTTAAGCATGTGGCATGTTTATGACTACTTTCACATCTTTCAAGCCAATTAAAATCCACAGAAGAAAATCTTACAGCACTGTTACTGCTAATCGAAAGAAAATAGACTATAGTGATTGTGCATGCCTTCCCTTTTTTCCTTTTTGCTGATAACAGTATATGTGGGCAGATATTTTATAGATGCACAGTTATTTTGGTGAAACATATATCAGAACTTAATTTAGCTCTTTTTTCAGAAATAGGCCAAAATGATCTTTAAAGGAAATAACATTGCATACCCCTACTCTAGTAATTAAGTTAAAGAAATAGGTGCAAGGGCAAATGAGCTTACATGAAAGAGACGATGTTTCAGATAAGGAGCATGAGAAAATAAGAAATTAAAATGGTAAAAAACACTAAAATAGATGGATAACTCCAGGTTATTTAGTATTTGACGAAATTCAGTATCAATCTGTAAGCTGTAGCACAAGAGGTGACAAGTCCAAGCAGCACGCATAAGAGAACAAAATGTTGTGTTAAACTGTGTTCTATAGCATGATAATCTTTTTCTCTTATGCTATAATGTAGATTCAAATGCATTAAACAGTACTAATTGGGCCTTTTGGTTTTATTGTAGGATGTAGATGGGAAAATCCACAACAATTCTAAACCTGTGATTTGTCACTTGTCCAACATATCTACGTGCATCACTGCTAGACTTTAACTCTATCTTGACCAAGAACCTAGGTGCTCCAAACATTCCCACAACACATTACTTTGCATCTTTATCACACTATTCGTTTCCGATGTCATGAAGCCACTCAGTTTCGTTCAGAAGAAGCAGACACTCAGGGTTCACGATAAATATCCCCAACCTGAACAGTACGTTCAAGATAGGAGAATCAAAACCCTCTATTCTGTGTTCCATCATTCAGTGGCACAGAGGACATACTTACTGAATAGTCACCAGATTCCTATCGTCCCCAACTATAACCATGAGACACATCTCATTCTCATCTAGCACCAATGCTGAATTTCCCAGACTGTAGTTTACAAATAATGAATAAAATGTAGTTTACAAATAATGAATAAAATGTAGTTTACAAATAATGAATAAAATGTGCACGTTATTATCCTGAAGTTTGGCATTTCCAACCATGGCTCATCTCATGGATATCATTCAGAAAAATAATTCAAAGGGCCCATGGCTCATGCAAAGTACACATGAGCTGGCACATGGCCGAACAGGTCCAGGAACTAATCAACTTTCAACTAAAGATGGGCTACCTCAACGGGTCCACTTTCACGAACTCTAGCAAAACTACAGACACATTTTCATGCGTAGTCAGTGGTCCCTCCCCAAAAATCCACCAGCTCATTATGAACATGAAACACCACAGAATGTTCGGAATAACTGCATATAAGAAGTATAGCGACCAGAGACATATCAAAACTGTTTCACACTCTGGTATGTTTTGGGTGGAAGTGTTTGGGTAACAGACAGACTATATGGATATGTTTTGGCTAGCAATACCTTGGGAATGGCACTTATGGTTTTAATTTTTCATTGGGAAGGTTAAAGTTCCCTCAAATTTCTCCCCAACACAACAATCCACTGCATGAAACTTGCATGATCAATGACTGATAGGTGGATGCAATGTTCGGAGTATGAAATGGGATCAGGAAGTCTACCTATCAGTAAATTCAGCAACTTGGCATATAAAGTTGCTAAACTTCTTCTCTTCAGACTTTGGAGCTGCTAATGTTCACATAGGCAGCTTTTGGAGATGGGGTATCACCTGCCAACCAACCTATCGGACTTTAGTTCCCACGCTAGTCAAATGATCAGTAGGTACGTGGTAGGGTAAGCTCACATCGATAGCATTTGCGCCATGTATGACATGGCTATATCACAAAAGGGATAATTGAGCATATTCCGCTATGGTGGCTTACATCCTCAACTGCAATCTAAAGGTGGCAAATCCTAGAGTGCTCATCCAAAGGTGGCATATGTTCAATTGTCCTATCACGAAACGGTAACTCCGAGCACAAGTAGAGTCAGTAACTTTAGCAGGAAAGAGACCTGAGAGTTTAAGACAAGGGTAGAAGGCCAGGCCACCTCCCAAGCTGGCCAGCTCACTCCCACCCACGCTCACCACTATCAATCTCCTCGTCGCCAGGGAACCCCCAACGAAACAAAGAGTGAGAAGGATGAGGAGTAGCCCACCTCCTAGGGCCCTAGTCTAGATAAACAGAACACCAAATAGGCAAATAATGTCTTCGAATTCTAATCCCCAAGCTAATTCCCCTGCAGTGCAATTGGACTTTGGTTCAAACACAAACAGACCTGATGAGGACAACTCTGAATATGTTGTTCGTTTTGGAACAAAAGGAATTGCATAGTTTCTACACATGATGTTATTTCTTATAAAACTAATAAGTAAAGAAACTAGAAAATTATGCTAGTACTATTGCCTCTTCGAAACTCTCCCCCATCACATTCCCGTTGTACCAAATTCTAAAACAGGGGGGAATAGTAAAACAAGAACAAAAATTGAGCAAAAGGAAGCGAGTAACGGGTAACACCCGGATCTCATACCAGATGTAGTAGTAACAGATGCAGCTCTAGATACACCAATCCTATACACCACCAGTTGGCCGCCCTTGCTGTTGCCGAGGATGATTTGTTATCTGCGCCGCTGTCTCGGGCTGGTGGTGATGACAGTCTAGTCGGCGGTGTCCGCACGTCCTCGGCGACATCCGGCGCCATAGCGGACAGCAGCGGCGCCGTGCTGGCGCTACTGGCATCGCCCAGAACGAACATTTCCTTGGGCAATAGAACCTTCGAGACGGCAAACACGGCAACGGGGTTTTGGTCGAACACCGTGCGGGTGATCGACGCCTGCACGACGCCGGTGTCGATGGCGACAGAGCCATTGACGCGTGTGATGTTTAGCGTGAACCTGCCGGCCTCGGTGCACTCGGTGGCGAGCGTGGGCTGCACGGGGTTCACGATGGACTCGAGGGAGCCAAGCGGGTAGTACGAGTGCAGCACATGGAAGCGAAGCACAACGGCCTTGCGATCGGCGGGGAGGGACTGGAGGCGGTCGGTGGTGGGGAGGTCAGCGAAGGCGTCGTCGGTGGGGACGAAGACGGTGATGCCGGCGCCACGCTCGTCTGCCTCGAATTCGTCCGCGACGCCCGATGCCTCCAGCATGGAGGCAGCAACATTGAATCCCCGCGCGTCCGCGAGGACGCGGGTGATGTTGACGGCAGGGGGCGGGCGGCTGTCGGAGGCCGCGAGGTCGAACCCGGAGGGGACGATGAGGCCGCCCACCGCGAACACGCTGAGGTTGTAAGGCACCGCGGTGACGGCACCGAGGACAGTGGCGTTCGACCCAGGGGAAGGCGCCGGCGACCGGACCACGACGGTGGAGTTCCCCCCGATGGTGAGGTTGACGGCACCGAGATCGGTGGGCGCGCGTCCGGTGGTCTGAAACAGCGTGGTCACGAGCTTCCCGGAGGCGGGGAGGCGTGCGAGGTCGGACGGGGAGAGGTACTCTAGCAAAACGTGGTACCGCAGCACGTCGGCGATGTCGGCGCCGGAGGCCGCCGCGAACGCCGAGGGCGAGCGCGGCAGGTTGTTGTTCGGCACGGCCAGCAGTGTCAGCGAAGACCGCGCGGCCAGCTCTCCAGCCACCGGGCTGGACGCCAGAAGCCGCGCGAAGTCGGCGAAGCTGGGGAAAGCGGCGAGCGCGGCCGTCACATTCACCCCGGCCGCCCGCGACGGCAGCACAGCAAGTAGCACCGCCACCCCGAGCGCGAGGCGTGAGACCGGAAGGCCTTCCCCCCGCCGCATCTCGCCAGCGGGGGAGCAATGGGTGGGGGGGACTGGGGGAGTGAGGAGTGAGCAAAGGAGAAGAGTAGAAGACGATGCCCGAGGGGGCGGTGGGAGTGTTTGGTAAGGCGAGGTGGGGTGGACTCCTGCTAGCTGCTACTACGCCAGCCAGCTCTTTCCCAGTCTACCAGGCACTTTTGCCAACTTTGTACCATGATGGGTGGGCCGCGTCACGTGTGCCTTGGTCCTATTCGACAGAGTGGTGCTGATTGAGGCGTCATTCTACCCACCAAACCATTAAATATGGACTGACTCTACAAAAGATTAACTATACGGAAGTACATTACTGCAATCTGCATCTTAGCTCAGGCCACGGGAGAGGATGTTTAAAACAAATTTATTTCGAAAATATCTTGTTCAACCTGTAACGTTGGATGGATATGATGTTTGCTCTGGTGCGTCGAAACGGAACATGTGAAGAGTGCAGTAAAGTGACAGTGGGGTTACGGGTTACCTTTGTTTGGGTGAAAGCATAGTGTCTTGCATCTTTAACATGACAGGAACAGCAAGCGGGCCGAACTTTCCTGGGTGAGGTGTCGTCTACCGGACCACTTGAGTAACACGGTATATTGTGAGGCTCGTTTGAGAAGCTTTGATTCATCTTGTACCAAAAGGCACCTGCCCAAAAATGGGTAACTGGAAGAACGAACAGGCAAAAGGCGAATATAAATCCGTCACCGGATATTTCACGAGATTTCTCGACTCACCAGCTTCCTTTCACAGGTGTTGTCGTTTAACGGGATGATGATGCGAGCGGCGCACACAAACTACAAATGGGGCATGTGACCTGCCTCAAGCACCCACCCACAATGCTTCCAGTGATTATTTGCTGCGTCTTCTGCATAATAAAGAAATTAATCTATAAGGAAGTAAGGAACTAGAGTCTGAAAAGCAAACACGACACTACAAGAAAACCGGTTTACCTTTACCATCACATGCTTGATCGGACTGATAATCTCTCATACTGGTACGAAGATTCTGGGAAGATTGTCCACTGCACTTTTGGGAAATATCTGCTTCTCAAATGGCAACATCAATAACAAGAAACTGGGAGCTCTGAACTGATAGTTACTGGTAAATTTTGCAGCCAAAGTTACAGGAAGACACGCCTCCCTAAATACAATAATCAAAAGAACAGTTGCACCCAAAATTGTGTTACTCAAAAGAAAAAGACATTACATTTAGACAAGGAGCTAGCTCCGATAAAATGGTCAATAAATCATCAGATTGAACATTGTTTGTCTTCTCAAAATTCGTATGACAGATTTCTTCCTAGCTGAGCAATGTACAAAGGAACTACTATTACACCAAGCGGACTAGCACTACATTTTCGAGGAATAGGCAAATAGCCCTAGCAATGGTTAGAGATACACCTATTGTAGATAGATCAGTGTATTGTTAGTCACATAGATCAGTGTATTGTTAGTCACAGGATTGGCTTAGATGAAATGAATCTGATATATCTGCAAAATCCACCCTGGGGAGAATGTAATAGATAAGAAACGCTGCAGTAGGGGTGCTTGGAGACTGAACATCACACCACCAGACCGCAAGCAAAGAATGAGCATATGCTATGATGCCAAAAAAGAATCAGGGTCAGTCGAACAAGTCAAAAGTAGTAGATACTATCTAGCCTGGATGGATTTAGAGTGTTCTGGTTTGTTGGAACGGCACATGCAGTCAGGGCATGGAAAGTTGTACACAGATTCGTTTGCTCTTTTCATTTCAATACCCTTGGCATCACTGTGTAATCTCATATTGACCAACTGACGTTTCAGCGACTTCCATCTGCACAAAAGGAAATGCAATTTTAACAAACCTCACAAGTTTAGGCAATGAGTAATGCAAGAGCATCCAAGATTTCCAGAGTAAAAATGTAATAAAACACTCCCACTGCTCTTGAGCCACAGCATACCCAATACGTGGATTATCAAAAAGTATGGCCAATCTTCTTTTATCAGGCTTAATTGTCTTTGAATGACCGCCATAAAGGTATCGCCGATGACCAACAAGGAAATGAGGAAAATTTCCACCTTGAGTCGTCACAAAAACCTCGCTATGAACACAGACACTGTAATCAATAGCTGCCATCCTTGAGGAGAAATTCTGGAAGATATTGCATTATGTTAGAGCATACTTCCAAATGCAGCAAAGAAAGTTTAGCAGCCCTCATTTCAGTGTACCTTGAATGGAGCAAGCTCTTCATCTGATGCCAATGTATCTTTTGTCTGTAAGAGAGGAAACATTTCTAGGAGAGGTGCCATGTTCTTCTCTGATTTATATATCCTTCCAGAAGCCAGATAGATGGCAGTGTTATTGCTGAAACCCATCCCACGAAGCATTAATCCAACCTATCTGACACATAAGATAAACATGTGAATCTATGGGGTTAAATTCTTAAGCAGTGTCTATCGATGAAGTCAGTGTAGGCTTGCTGGAAACATCTAGATACTGGCATACCTCCAAAGGTGTAAGTGGACATTTCCCATTCATCCTTATTACTCCAGGCCTTATTACACGTCCTGGCCTAGTAAACTTCCCTCTCCAACCCCTCTCCCTGGCTGCATCCAGTTCCTTCTTCTCCTCATCACCACTGTCAAAGACACAACAAGAGAACGCAACCATATCCTGCAAAAGAAAAACCAATTGGTTGGCACTTCTCTTGTCTGATAAACAGGGACTGGTTTCCCATTATTTTGAAAGCAACCAGCACCCAACAGTATCTGAATTTCTGAAACATCCTTGTAGAATCTCTACACCCTTTGGAAGATCTGTCATTTCACAAACAGGCAGAAAGAATTATGAAACACAATTGTTTAATAGAAAACAAACCTCTTCAAAACGGAGATGCACCGCTACATATTTCCCATTGTTTTCAGCACTTTTTTTCCTCATTCGAGATATTAAAGTGTCAGATAAAGTTGTGATTGCTTTCGAAAACTTTAGGGCTTCAAAATTAGCCAGACATCTCAGCCGTTGAACAGCAAATGGAGCATCAAATGACAAACGGTTCGCAAAAGGTGATATCATTATGAGCCTATCCTTTACAGAGTACAGACAACAGCATCAAAAGGTCATATATCACAAATCGACTTTCTTCAAAAGAACAATAACAAATTTGGCTTTAACTTACCTTTCTTCAATCAACTTAGGAAGAACAACGCCTTTGTAGTATTGAATAGGAGACCAAGCCTTTATCTTGAAATTAAATACATTACTCAAATTGTGACCAAACCTCTCCATAATAAACTCAGGTAACTTGTCAACTACTCGGACATCATTCTTCAACCGTTGGACAAAGTGTTCCTCGTCATAAATATCACCAAATGTGCTGTATCAAGAAAAAGCAATGTTAGTGGCTTCACTTTTGCTTTTGATAAAAAATTGGTAGCATTGATAACTCAGGGTTAAATCCCCAAAGAAGTTCCTAAACCATCTGGGATTTTTTGTAATCAACTGGCTTCCTGAAAAAGGCTTTGCTTATGCATAACAAAAAGGATAATCCATGAAATCATATGGTCAGCTGATCACATGTTACAAAATGGGCAAGGGTCCAAAATTCAAAAACTTGTATGTGTCATAAAGAAGGGCAAAGGTATTTTAATGTAATAAATTCCTGGTTGTTTAGAAAAAATAACATATATGATATTCAACCTTTTCAGTTCTAACACATACACACGCAGGAGAGAGAAAGAGAGAGAGAGAGACCTAGGATCCCTCCAAATACTGTGATAGCGGAAGTTTGGGATGACAAGAGTTGCATTTAGAAAACCAGCAACTGCGACGGCATTGCATATCTGCAAGACAAGAATTATGATAGAAACTCAAGATGCACACATAAGAAAAAAACTAAAAATATAAAAAACAAACGAGAATCACTCAAGAAAGGTAACTACCGATGTCCTTTGCTGATTCAACCCACCATTCGCCTCCACATATATGTAGCCATTTGATTCAGGCAAACCTACCAGAAATATGGAACATTATCATATAATTCCATCAAGATACGAGTGCATCAGACAAAATGGTATCTCTGTTATACTAAAGTAACTGAAAAAAAAACAAATGTATATAGTATGGACAAATATGGCAGATGCACCAAGCCACCAAACCCTCCAGTAAAAAACAAATGTAGTCCTAGGATGCATAAATAAACTCTCTTGACTTTGACCAATAATAGCTACATGAATATTTATCTTGGCATAAAAGTGCCTTATGCAATTTCACCCACAATGATATTAGTAGATTTATCTCAGAATATATTTCCAATAGCATTATCAATTTTCTTTTGTGGGTTCTTTTGCGAGAAAAGAGCTGTACCAAGAAGCAGTAAGTCAATGGAAGGAATTGAATGTCTGTTCATTTGAAGATATACACAAGCACATAATGCCATATTGGAAAACTGTGAGGAAATAACAGGTACTGCTCAGAAAAATACTTTTGGGCATGTCCATGTGTAGCTGATTCTACTAATACAAATGTAATTCTGGCCAGCATATACATGATAGTGGTAAGTGGTAACCATTTGTAAACACCTGAAAATTTTTAATATTGTCTACCACAAACCAGAACTTCGAATATTACATGTTGAGAAAGAGAGTAACTAAGCTTCGTTGGAATTGATGTAAGTTATATCATATTAGTAGGAACAGAACTGACCTTTGAAATTAGAACTATAGAAACAAATATAGAAACATTTGAAATTCATTAGTCAAAAAAATAGAAATTTTGGAATGGCATACCATAAGTATTATTGTTTATGCAAGGTCGCCAAACACCACCCTTGTAAGCATGTCTCCATACAGTTGTTAGCTACAAAATTGCACCAATATAAGATTATAAGCATAAGTGTAAAACATGCATAAGTGAATTTAAAAAGACCAGACAAGGGGGGAAAGATGAGGGAAATGACAATTTCCCAAACCAACAGAACAAAGGATCTATAACATATAATATGAATATGTTACCAGATCACATCAATACTAATGGACAGGAGATAAGCAACATAATTAATGATAAATGAACCCTCCATCATATTGACAAAAGCACAAAATCCATCTTTGAGAGTCAATGCAAAACCAGTTCTAATAGCAGGTAGCAATAGTTGCATGTCTTATTGTTTGCTAACGGCCAATGCCGCTCCATTGATCAAATCCTTGAGCTATCAGTTATTCAGTTATCACTAGGAAAACAGGAGCATAAAACTTGAAAGGCCATTGGATACACAAAAGTTTCATTAAATTTTAATTAAAAAAATACCTGTAATACTAACATGGACTTGTTTTCTCAATTATATGGAGTGTGGCAGTTCATTAAGGAAGAAGCAAATAAGGCATTTAGTTAATGTGCCACAACTGATGACCAAAGTGGACTAAGATATACAAATGAGGTGTACTGCACAAACTCCCATCAGGCAGCACATAAACACAAACGCACACATCACAGATTTTGGTCCAATGTGAAACCCAACAGGCAACATGTAAAAACAGTGCCACATGTTATTACTCGCAGCGGTTGAACTGATAAATTCTCAAATTCCAATATTCTAGTTCTGATCAAGCAAACCCATTGTCTGGTACTGCCCAACTGGTTAATATTCTAGAATACCCACGAATGTGAAGCAGGTTTCAACTAGTGAAACACTATTAGCCTGCTCTCATCCACCCACACATGCAGAAAGTGCATCAAAAATAAAGAAACTGATACATCACAGAAACACGCACATTTGTATAATTTTATTGCAATTCCCTAACAATTGTAAGAACACCTAACCAAATCCGACCCAACCAGCATAAACTAAATAATCTAAACATGTACCGGTCACTAGCCGGAACCCCACAGATCACTGTCTCTGCAGATACGATGAGACTTAGTACACAACCATCCAATACTCCAAGGACCAACGCCACACTTGAGACAGCCACACTAAGCTCTCTCGTCGCAAAAAAAAAAACGACCAAAAATTTTCATCACAAATACAGTAAATTTTCTAGTATAGTACAGCCGGGCCGCAGACCGGCAGGGAAGCCACTCACCGCGTCAGTGGCGTTATCAGCGTTCATCTCGGCGCGCAAGCGGGTGTAGAGCTGGGGGCTGCGGTACAGCGACCCCGGCGCAGGGCGCGAGATGATGCGGGGCACACTGTCGAGAGAGATGGAGCCCATGTAGAGCAGCATCGCCGCCACATAGAGCAGCGGAGCGAAGAGGAAGACCGCCTGCCGCCGTAGCAACGCCGCGAGCACCGCCCTCGCCGCCCTCCGCACCACGCTTCCGCCCCTCGCCGACCCACCCTTCGCCGAGAGCCTCCTCCCCGACCCCCGCCGCGGAGAAGACGGCGGCGACGGCACAGCCCCGCCCAAGCTCCCCAGCCGGCTGTACGCGTGGTTCTGCATCGAGTCCCTCCCAATATTGAAGTCCCCGCCGACCACTCGGGTTCGAACTCGGGGTTAAGAGCGACTCCACTGGAGTTAGGGTTTCTCCCCCGCGATCGATCGCGCCCCGCGCCGCCACGCGGAGTTCCAGAGAAACAGGAGCTAAGCGGCCGCGGCGGAGAGGTGAAGGACCGGAGGGGAGAAGGAAGAAGGGGCGCACGGCACGCGCCACACCGCGCGCGTGCGGGGCGCTAGTGGTGGCCGCCCGCGTGGTGCCTGCTTGCCGGTAGTGGTGGCCGCCCGCGTGGTGCCTGCTTGCCGGTAGGGGTGGCCTACTGTCGCGCTCGGATTTCCAGAAGTTTTTCGTGGGCTTTCTGAGGGGGCAAGGCAAGGCGCGAGGATTTTGATTTTGCCCGCCGCGGCGGCTGCCCGTTGCTGAACAAACATCAGCGACGGGATGGAATTTTTTATTAATTATATTACCATACCAAATAAAATCTATTTATATAAAAAATCATGATATTAAAAAAACAAATGAGAGAATTGAAAAAAAATGATTAAGGATATATAATTGAATATAATTTTTTTTGAAAAAATTGTCTATTAGAGTGATAGTGTTTATGAGTAATGTCTAAATTAAAGAGAAAAATACACCATCAATAGACACTATAGATTAGAGTTGCTTTAATGCTCAAGCTTTGTGGAAGATTGGTCGGCTTGTCTACATTAGCTTAGATGATGACACTTTTAAGATTGAAACAGTTATAATAGTTTTGTTGATGGTTGTTGATAAATAAACCAACGGTCTGGTTATGGTTTTGGTAACCTAGTTATGGGCATTTGGATAGAACTTAAGGTCTAATGCTCGAGCTTTGTGATAAATTGAACGGTTTATCTATATTTGTATATTGAACGGTTTATCTATATTTGTATATTGAACGGTTTATCTATATTTGTATATGTGGTAACATGTTACTAGATTATAATATTCAGAACGATCACTATGGTTATGATTTATGATAACCAAACATCTGTTCTAGACTTATCAGCTAATCTATGTTCGTCTATGTGTTGAAGGTTACTAGATCATAATAATTAAGATAATTACTATAGTTTTAGTTGATAGTTAATGATTTGTGATAACTGAACTGCTGATCTAGCTACGATTTTTGGTAACACGGATGATGAACATCTGGATTTGGAGCGAGATTCGATAATGCGTTTCGCTGTTTTATCGTGACTGGAAAGTGATGTTGATGGTGGCGGGTGACAGCCTGACAGTAGCCCGGAAGTGCTCGTTAATGATCCCCCTTAATAAGGGTTTTGCTCTTACTTTATTCGTTAGTGACTGTGCTTGCCGTGCAAATTTGGATCTGCAAAATTATAGCACAGTGTGACGCGTGATACACGTTGGCACGATGGGTGCCTGTGTTTTTAACGCGAGGGTGCAGCCGTTCAGTGCAATCTGGAAACAAAACAGACGACAGGCAGAAGTACCACGTAAGTTCGAACATACGGAGTAGATGCTTGACCATGCGTGTGGCACGCGGAGCTTACAGGAGACAAGCAGAATACACGCTTCCCTTAATTCCGGATCTCTTCGAAGAAAAACTGCAAGGGGTGGTGCTCGGGATCGTTCGCTTTGCTCGTTTCCTAAGCTTCCACGGCTACTACGCAAGAGTCCTACAAAACGAATTGAAATTCTTCCAGAAATATGCTTACATGTGCTGATGTAGTGATGTGCGAGAGGGAAGCCAGGTACAAAGTCGTTCCATTGGTCTTTTCCGTGTTAACAAGAGACCACGCTTGTTTAAGGAGTTTTGTCCTTATATAGTAGTAATAAATTAGAAACTTGAAATAAACATACAAGCCCGTCTAGCTCAGTCGGTAGAGCGCAAGGCTCTTAACCTTGTGGTCGTGGGTTCGAGCCCCACGGTGGGCGTTTGATTTTTTTTATTCCTTCCTCTTTTTTTTGAGATTCAGCTATCAACACTATCGACCAATACTAGACATTGTGTTCCGGCGTAAACGTTTTTGACTTTAACAAACGTCCATAAAAGCCCATCATGCCATATACCTGCCCTTGCTTCGTATGCCCGAGATGGTGACCGTGAAACTCCGATGCATCATGCACGCCAAGTTGCCAATCATCAAATTCATCGTGTGAGAGCTCAGCAATGGCCCCGGGCACATGAGCGCATTCCTACTGTTTACCATGGCCTGCTCTCCTAGCTTCCTTCTAGCTTCGGTCGGGTTCCATGGGTCCTTGCTAGTCTCCCGCTGGATCATTGGTTCATTTGGCATGATTCGTGGTTGGATGCTGCAGCAGGGGTCTCCTCTTTTAGCACAGTCTACACCTGCAACTTTGTCGAAAGCCCAGCCACTGCCGACACCACGCTACCGAGGAGCTCAGGGTGCAGCTTACGAATGGGAATGGCTGAGTGCTGTGAAGTAGAACTGCCAATCGTGCCCCAGAATCAGGTGCAGATCACTGAAAAGACTACAGGCAGCAAGGTGTGCAGTGTGCTACATGGCCTCTGATGATTAATTTAAGGTGTGCTAGATTGTCTCTGATGATTAGTTTAAGGTGTGCTAGATGGTCTCTGACTGTGCCCAACCACCGGCGACAGTCTGACACCAGCTGCGCCCTTGCCAACTATGGTCATGAATGACCTGCCGGTTGAACAGTTTCTGGTAGTAATTTCTTCAGAGCTCCATTCCAATATTTGCAGACAGGACATAAAAAGGACTAGATGGTCAGTTGGTCACATTGCTTTTAAAAACTTTGCACTTCGACTGTTACATAAGATAGTTGAAGCAGGGTTAAATGCAACTGAGATATGCCACAGTGACTTGTACTGAAGTTTAGTACATAACCAAGAATGTCCTCGCTTGAAAATTTGTATGCAGAATGTACACATAAAACTCCCATACGAAGGAGGAAAAACTGACAAGGAACTATAAATCATAGGCTAAACCGAACGCAGTATCCATGAATCACCGGATGACCAACAAAGACAAATTTCAGAAGCCACCTTTCTAGTCAAAGACATACCTTCATGGCTGCATGACAACAGGTATGGCGAGCAATGACCAACAACTTCTGTTTGGGCCACGATGCTGAGCTCTTCCTTAATTCGTTCATATGTAACACTAGTTTACATGCTTGTAAACTCGAGCAGGACTATAAAAACACTTCGGTCCAGCATACAGATGAAGATCTACTCTTTCAATTCCTGCAGGATTTGTCGCATTGTCGACAAGTTTCCAGAATGGGAGCTTCGAGCGCCTGGTTGTGGAATACTGGAATCTCGGGCTCGATGATGCTAGGTGGGGGAGAGGTGAAGGCAGAGAGATCGGTCGGGAATACGAACTATGAAGACGACGTACATGGGCTCGATGGCTGTGGCTCTATGATTCATGTACATGGGCTCAATTTCATGGGCAGTCGCATATGTTCGTATAGGCCTCCATTGATTACTCATTGGGCTTGTAGCCTTCTTTCAGCCCGGTACTTGCTGCACTTGCAGATCAAGTAGTAACGTGCCATTGTTGCCGGATGCCGAGCTCGGAGGCTAAGCTCAGCGACGGCGTCCTCGTCGAGATCCCCTCGGCCTTGCGCATGCCGTGCAAGTCGATCCGCCAGGTGCGTCTCCAGGCGTTCGCGGAATGGCGGCCCTCCTTGAGACTTGTCTGCCTCCAGTTGGACTCGGCCTAGCATCAAGAAGGTGAGGCTCTTAGGGGAACTCCGATGTGGGGGACCACAGCCGCATCCGTGCGCCGGCTCTGCGCCGCCGGCGAGGTTCGTTCGGCGCTCGCGCTGCTCGCTCGCGGGACGAAGGCGGGCGACGTGGCGCTGGACGTGACCGCGTGCACCGCGCTCGTCCACGGCTGCTGCAAGAGCGGCGACGTGGCGGAAGCCCGGAGGGTGTTCGACGTAATGCCCCTCTTGGCATTGGCCCCTAATCAAGTCACTTACACTGCTTTGATACACGGTTACTTCATTCATGGCCAAAGAGAGAAGGGTTTTGCCTTGTTTAAGGAGATGGGAAGGGGTGGAGTCGAACCAAACCTCTACACCTACAACTGCTTGATTGGGGAGTGGTGCAGGACAGGGGAATTCGAGCGGGCTCGTAACTTGTTCGATGAAATGCCTCTGAGGGGCATCACACGCAATGTTGTTTGCTATAACACCCTCATTGCTGGCCTATGCAGGCATGGTAAGCTGTCCGATGCCGCCAAACTGCTGGATATGATGCGAAGGGAGGGTATCCGACCAAGCATCATTACGTTTAACCTTCTTATTGATGGCTACGCCAAAGCTGGGAAGATGTCCAATGCTTTGCATTTCTTCAACCAGATGAAGGTGGCTGGTTGCCAACCGAGTGCAGTGACATACAATATGCTCATTGCTGGTTTCTGTCGTGGTAGAAATATGACACAGGCAAACAGGACTTTGTCTGACATGAAGGAGCGAGGTTTGGAACCCACCAATGTGACCTACACAATACTCATTGATTCGTTTGCCAGGGATAATGACATGGACAAGGCTTTTGAGATGCTCGCAAGGATGGAGAAAGCAGGTCTAGACGTGGATGTGCGCACTTACGGTGTTCTGGTCCGTGCACTCTGCATGGAAGGGAACATGAAGGATGCCAGGAAATTGTTTCAGTTAATGGGTGAGAAAGGTGTTGAGCCGAGCAATGTGATCTATGACATGATGATTTATGGATATGGAAGAGAAGGGAGCTCATACAAGGCTCTGAAGTTGACCATGGAGATGAGAAAGAAGGGTTTGGTTCCAAATTCCGCAAGTTATGGCTTGACGATCCGCATTCTTTGCAATGATGGTAAATGTCAGGAAGCTGAGGATTTGCTTGATGACATGGTTCGTGCTGGTCTGCAAACAAGTGAATCGATCTGCCAGGCATTATTGGATGCCAAGGCAAGATTGAGAGGTTCTTCTGTTGTCTCTTTTGTGTAGGCAGCAAGGTATATCTCTCCAAGTCTCAGTGAATTATATCTATCTTGATTCTTGAGAAATTAGCAAGATGATACACAAGGAAACACAGCTTCAGATGGATGTATACTGAAATCCATGCTTCAAATTGCAACATAAGAATTGTATGGTCGTTTACTGTGCATCATCAAAATCTGGTTGCAAGTGAAAATGATAGACAACAAAAATACAAAAGATAAATGCACCAAGGACTTTATGCAAATAAAGGTCAGTGCTTATTGGGATTCCGTGCTTTTATGCTAAAATAAGATATTGGAAATATACAACTATTTTAACCAAGTTAATTGGCAAGTAGTATTATTGTTTCTCGTTTATCAGAGGTCAACCGTAAAAATGTTGAATGAGTTCCTGCTATATGATAGAGCAACAGCCATCATTTTCTCCAGGCAATAGAAAAGCTACCTTTATATATTTCTGTCATGTGATAATCAGAAGATAGCTTTTTCCTCTCTCTCTCTCTCTCTCTCTCTCTCTCTGTACACACACCGATCTTCAAGATGTCTGCTACACTGAAACATTTCTTGTTGCTTATGCATTGTACCAATCCATATTGACATTTGCAGGATGCCAATTGACCTAACGTTTACTTCAGAAACGCCTGACTTTTGATGTATAAGCCATGTTTACCGCACACGCTGCTGTCTTATTTGTAAGTTTCATACAGTCTCATGCGTTATTAAATTGCTTCCTCAGTGATGCAAGAGAGTTTCATTATGACTTTTGCAGGGATGTGTACGGTATACCTCCATGCATCAGATAAGAATGTCTGGACTCTCTGGCCTTCTATAGGCTACTGACAAAGCTCTGCTACAGGAGGTCCCTGACATTATCAGACAGCTTTGTTTGATTCAGGAAATCAGTGCCCTTGTCTAAATTTCCCCACCTGGGCCGTCCTGGTCCCTTTCTGATGGCTACATGATACCGGTTCCCACTTGCTTGATTGCTTTAACACTGCACTTTGCAAATTTTCGACAGAATGGTGACCTGTATTTTTCAGCTCGTCCCGTGTTTATGAAGAAATGCTCTTTCTGAGCTCATGAATACGAATATTAAGAATCGAATAACTTTTGCGCTAAATCTCAATGCCATCTTCATGCAACAACACTGCTTGTCTGACTACTTAGCTCTAGTTTTAGCTAAATTTGAAATTTAGAGCCTAGTTTTGAATGTTATATCAGTGGTTTTCAGTTTTTTTTTTTTTTTGCAATTATTCTCTAGAACCATTACAAAAACTAATGTAACAGTCTTGTACTAAAATTATTTTTCATTCTAAAGATGCAAAACACCTCCTTTTTACAACAAGCAAAAACAAGGGCCTAATAATTGGGTAGCACTCTAAAGTGCTGATGGATAATAGATAATAGATGAAATCAAGTCCGTGGCAAACCAGCAATTTTCTCAATATTTAAGGGTACAATTGAATGAATTTAATAAATATTATAAAGTTAAAATTTTACTGTAATTAAAAAAGAAATACCCATGAATTTGTTAAGAGAAACAGTACCATACAAAGTTCGAGAAGAACGTAGCAGGACCTGGTCAAACATACCAGTACGGCAGTACTCCGTATAACCGGAATGGGAATCCAGCGTAATACGGCGTCAACGCCTATTGGCTGCTCCCTCGTCGGCTCGTCGTGGTCTCGTGGACTCGTGGTACACCGTACACCGGTAATCTACTAGTCCTTTTTTTAACGGAGGTACTCCGTATCCTACTAGGACACTACTGCATATTGTCGTTTCCCTCGCCACGGCATGAGAAGCATCGCCCAACGGAATCACTCCTACCCCAGGATCGATAACCAACGGCGCAGATGGCCTGGAGCCCTGACCTGACGGCCGGATGCGGCGGCGTCCACTCGCACGGTCGCACCGCACCGCCTACCAACTACCGAGAGCCGTTAGGGGTTCAAACTTCCGGCCCACAACGGTAACCGGCCACGTTAGCGCATGCCCCCCTTCTAGAACAGTAGAACCCGACCCGGCTCTCTCAACCCGACGGCGCCGTCAACTTGTCACGGCCGTCGGCCGTCGGCCGTCGCGTCAGCTACACGTTTCCTTTCGTCTCCTACTCGTGTTGCTCCTCTTTTTTTATATACCACCCCCTTAACTTAGTAAATCAACCAACAACCATGCAGTACTGGCACTGCCGTACTAGTATGCTATAATTCTAGTACTATGGCAAGCTCATCTCATATTCTCATACGTATGGAGTCGCACATCGGATTCCGAAAATAAAATAGCATTTGTTTGTGTTGAACATGTTGAATACATGAAATCAAAACTCATCTGTGAATTTTCACAGTATTTCTTTGCTTCCGTGCAGTGTATACAAACGCTGAATACGGACTGTTCATGCAGACATTTTCTTCTTCTTGTCTTATCTCATTCGTAATATTATAGCAAGCGTTTGGTTTACGATAACTTGGGATGGGTTTGTGTTTTAGGCACCTGTCAATTGCAAAAAAATATAACCGTGTTGGATAAATTGGTCCATTAATTTTTTAGTACGGACTTAGGGTTTGTTTAAAGTAGATTCATATTTTGAAAAACAGCTATTGAATATTGAACCGGTGAAAATGTAAAGAAACTGATGTTTCAGTTTTTCTAAATTTCAGTTTATTTTTTTAATTATACATCTATTGAGTTTTACATTTTAAATTAAAAATATAAACCATTTAAAAATCTACAAATTCTCAAAAATAATCTATCTTACCTGTCCCAAAACTCACCGTGTCCCGTCCCACCCTGTATCACAAACAAAACACATACTTGAGGGGCCTATTCCAAAATGTTTTCTCTGGTTAGGAAGTCCTCCGTAAATTATTCCTCTGCTCGTCTTCCCCTTCCCCATCGCTTCAACGGGCGTGGTTTTTTGAAAGCATCCTCTCTCTCTCTGCCCTCTCGTCGACTCCCCCGAAACCCAACGGAAGCCGTAGAAAGAGGGGGAAAAGCTTGCTCTTTTATACCCTCCTCTAGGGTTCCGAACCACCGCCCCCTCGCTCGCTTCGCGCCATCTCTCCAGCCACCGGCCGCTCCTCCTCCGTCTCCGATCGATTCGCCTTCCTGACCACCGGATTCGATCCCTAACAAGCCGCTCGATCTGGGATCCGCTAGATTCGTAAGGCGGCGTTTCGATCGATCTGTTGTTTGTGGTTTCTACTGTGGGGGAATTTTGATCTAAAGTTTTGTTTTTTTCCCGTGGTGGTCTCCTCGCCGTGTTAGGTTGTGGCGGTGATGAGGATGTGCTTTTACCGTTAGATGGGGGCCATGGCGATGGTGGAGCAGGAAGGCTGTGTGGAGAACCGGCAGCCTATGGCGGCGTCGAGCTCGTCGGTATCCGACGGCAGCAGCTATGGCGGAGGTGGCGGAGGGCTCGCACGGTTGTCGCCGCCGGTGAGCTCGGCGAATTCCATATCTGGTCTTAGGTAAGGAGGTTCTTTCCCCTCAGTTGGGGTCCTATCATGGGAGGGATCTAGTATTCTAGTCGCGTCCGTTGGGTAGTACCTGGTTCATGTGGTAGATGAGAAAAATGGGTCCTCACGGATGGCCCGGTGGGTGTGTGGTTTTATACTTTTATTGCTGGTAATTTGCCCTCTCTGTGATATGATGAGCGGTTGTTTTGTGATTTTGAGAAAATCTTGCCACGAGGAATACCGCCCTTGCCGTGACGTGGCACAAGAGTGGTGCTTTGGCTGTTTGGGTGATAAATATGGGTTCTTTTAGGGCAGTCCCAAACACCATGCATAGTTTCTAATCTTTCGTGTTAGTTGTTACCTACAAACTAGACCTAACTATCTTAATGCACCTATGCACACACTACTAATTCAATATGGTAATTTAATACCATTCCTCTCTCATCATGTTTTGAATGTTGTGTAGCATGAGACCTAATTTACTCATCTTTCCTCATTTAATACATTGTCATATCATCTTTTTTCCAATGTAACATACTATTTAATGCTATGGAAACCATTATAATTGGAGTATTAGGATTGCCCTTAGGTGTCCATTGTGTTCCTGAGGCACTCAGTGTTGTTATGGATTTGATGATTACTGTTGCTGTCTTTATTCAGACATGCCTTTGAGTGTGGTATGATGGATATACTGATATGGTGTTTTTTTGGTATGGCCGAGTTGTTGATGTTTCATCTTCTGTGATTATCTTACTGTAAAGTGTGTGTATTGATGCACTTTTGATAAAATTTGGTCACCTGGAACACTAAATTGGTCCAGTGATGTGCAGTATTAGTTGATTTAACTGGAAATATAGCTTTTTTATTACCATGACTTAAGGTTTGGTAGATTTGGTATGCTTGGATTACAGCATGAGATACCTTTTCATTGTGATTTTCGTGTGTGTATTTGCTGGCTGTTGCATTGAAATGCAGTCATCATGCACTGAGGAAATAATTGTTTAGACAGTGAGTTCTTTTTGTTAGGCCCTGTTTTGAATGTTCCACTTCCTGTGAAATTCCTGAGTTCCAAACAGGGCCTTAGTTGTAGTTCCCACTCACGCTATTTTCCTCTCCCATTTCTAAATGCTTGATGAATTGTGTTGGTAGTGTTAGGCAGTTTTTTATCTCGTAAATCTTTCTTTTCTGTCTCATTGATAGAAGGTTCCACAGGGGCAATTTACATTGTCAAATTAGTAATAGACTATTTTTTGTTCTTCCCTATGTAGGTCCCATATCCAATAATTACTGTTTTTTTTTGTGATCTTATGCTAGTTATAGATAGGCAGCATGGGACCTTATGTGTGACTTCTAGGACCAAATATGCTCTTTTTCTGTGCCCTGATTAGAAAATATTTCATTTCATTTTTGCTGATAACCTTTACTTATGTTAGGCGGACAAGTGGGCCAATAAGGAGAGCTAAAGGTGGCTGGACACCAGAGGAGGTCACCGCCTCTCTTGCACTATTATGATTTATAGATCATATTAAATACAATATATGCTAATGCTCAATAGAATTGTCTAGTTTGGTACTTTAGTTTGTACTCTTATTTTATTTTTCTGTTGCTGTTTTTCTTGTTATGTATGGTATGACTGTTGATATTTTATCTACATCTAAGTTTCTCTTATTTTCCTGCTTGAAAAATATTTTCCTGTTGGTTTGATTACACACTCTGAACTTTTGCTGATTGGCATCAATATATCACAACAGGATGAGACATTGAGGAAGGCAGTTGAGGCTTTCAAGGGTAGAAGCTGGAAGAAAATAGGTTTGACTCTTAGTTCCACAGAACAAGTGTACAACTTGTTTACTCAATTCCTTGAGCTGATTTTATTGATACCAACCTGTCTAATGGACTGCAAATGCACTCACATATTGTTAATGAATAATGACTTGACTTCATTACTACGGGCCCAATTGCATTCTTATATATGTGTGTGCAAATATAGTCTGATTAAAAATGGATAACAGCAAGTAAGGTCACTTATTGGCAATCTTGTTGTTGGACTAGTTATTTTTACCTTTTAATGCTGTAGTATTTCATTTATATCAGTAGTTCCACACTTCCACGTGTACCACTACTGTATTTTTTCCATACCTGTAAGTATGGCGAACTCATAAGAGGTATATGTATGCTATGCAGCTGAATTCTTTCCAGACAGAACAGAGGTACAGTGTTTGCATCGATGGCAAAAGGTTCTTAATCCTGAACTTATTAAAGGTCCTTGGACTCAAGAGGTTTGTCATGTGCCACTTACTTTGATTCGATAAGTGTTTCACACTATGTATTCTAAATTTCTAATTGTTACATCCATGGCATTTTTTCTGCAGGAAGATGATCAAATAATTGATCTTGTAAAGAAGTATGGACCAACAAAATGGTCTGTCATAGCAAAGGCACTACCTGGCCGTATAGGGAAGCAATGTCGAGAGAGGTATTTATTTTTCTGTCACGGACATATTGCTTGCAGGATTCAGCGTATTGCTATTAATAGAACTTTTAATTCTTTGGTTCTTAATTTGTTTTCTGATATACATTTTTTCCTTCAGATGAGACATATTTGGAATATTCTTATAATTATAAAAGAAGCTTTAATTTTGAGATTGTTATAGTAATCAACTAATTAATGTACTGCTTACTGAACGTACTGTGAAAATAATTGGCAAACCATTCTGTTATAGTATCTTTCAGTTGAATTCAAACTATTGTCTGCATATAAGTTAGTTTCCTAGTGACTTTAATATTATGTTTTATGAAAAAGTGCTAAGCTTGATGTGATACAGTACACAATATGGAGCTAATTTTGAACTATTACAAACTTTAGGTGGCACAATCATCTAAACCCAGAAATAAGGAAAGATGCTTGGACTCCTGAGGAGGAACGGGCGCTCATTAATGCTCATCGGATGTATGGGAATAAATGGGCAGAAATAGCAAAAGTTCTTCCTGGAAGGTACGTCTATATCCCTCAGGAATTTTTGTATGCATTTCAAGTTAGGTCAAAATCACTTTGCCCTTGATTCTCTTAGTGACATGATGTTGAAATGGCCCTGGGTCAATGACTCCCCATTTTGTTACTTGTGATGTGTTATCATGTGCCATTAATTTTTTTGTTTATATTATGTGTTTAGAATCATTTGATTTTAATGGGTAGAATATCATCATCATTTTGCTTCTGTTACATGCATCACTTTCATAATTGCACTGCTGCAATTTATTTTGATTTTTGCTTTAATTTTTGCTTGCAACTGTTAATATATGTGTCATGGTCTTAAACCATTTAATATTGATTAGTTGTTCGCAAATTATACGTATGAGTGTGTTGTTTTGAAAAGGCACACTTTTACATCACCTTATCTTTTTCCTTGCCAAACTTCACAAAACTCAGAAACTCTACTGATAGTATGTTGCTTTTTCCAGGACTGACAATTCTATAAAGAATCATTGGAACAGTTCTTTGAGAAAGAAGCAAGATATCTACAGTACCAGCAAAAGTCTGGCAGTTCCAAAACTACTTGTTCATGATAAGTTCAAGGATAAACCAAAACCAGTGGCTATGGAGGGCCATCTTGATTTGAACAAGGTGCCCATTATCAATTCAAACGACCAACCTGAAACAGCTCATCGTTCTAATTTTAGCCCACTTCTACAGGCATGCAAATCTGAACCTGCCAAGGACTGCTCAGGGTTCCTATCTCTTTCCATATTACCAACTGCTCAGCCATTTGCTTCACATGAAGCAACCGTAGTTGATGGTTCTGCTGTTACTTTGGTGGCACAAGCTCTGGAAAGTGATTCTGTCCGTGACAAGGGCTTGGAAATTGATTCTGTTCGTGAGAAAGGTCTTGAGGTTAATTCAGCACCTGATCCTATGGGGAACATTGGTACCACTGAACTAGAGGTTGCACCAGCCAAAGGTGAGCCAGAATTATCTTTGAAGAATGAGGCACTCTCTACCTTTGGTCCTCTTTGTTACCAGATCCCTAACATGGAAGATGTGGCCCCCACGAGTTCCTCACTCTTTGCTGAACATCTTAATGTGAACCATACATCTGAACACTGTCAGGATGGGACATTGTCACCCATTTGCTGCACTACTCCCCCTCCAACAAGTGGGAAAGTATCAAACCTTGATTCAATATTGAAGAGTGCTGCTGACAGTTTTCCAAGTACTCCTTCAATATTAAGAAGAAGAAAACGGGATAAATCAACACCTGCTTCAGCTAGTGAGTTGAAGATTGGTGGAGTAAACACTGACAGCTTTTACACTCCCAAGGGGATGGGACCTGCTACAGATACCCCAGAGTTGTTTAAAACTGCATCCTTTTTGTCATTGGGTTCTTCTGATGGCTTGTCAACTTCCATAAGGAGCTTTGATGTTTCACCTCAGTATCGGGCAAGGTCAAAACGAATGGCTGTCATGAAAACTGTTGAGAAACACCTAGATTTTTCATCAGATGGACTAGATACTTGTGGGTCTGAGATTCTGAACTCTCCCTGCCAGAATTCCCAAAGCACTATTTCTGTTACTGAAGCCCCAAAAATGAAGGAAAAAGAACTTGATGAACATGTTCAGTTGGAAAATTTAACAAAGAACTTTGCACATACGACCAATTTGGATGTAACCTAATTTCGGAAGGTGCAGGTATGTTACTGTGAAAAATTCTTAAAAACTGTCCAGCCTTGCAATTGAGGTCATTTCATAGCTAGTCTGCATAATTTACTTAGATTGACCAGATCCGTGTTGGTAGCACTTGAGTCCTTTAATTGAGTTGAACATGAAAGCATAATTGTTTTACCTATTGCACTATGGCCTTGTAGGAACTGACATCAATCTGATGAAGTAGCACAGATGAGCTGAAGGGTCTTCTGAACCGATGAGCTTTTCTCAAAATATCAGGATCGAACTACAACGAAATCAAATACGACGGGTGAGAAGAATTTCAGAATTTTAACGAGACACTGAGTACAGAAGGGTCACCACCATCTCTGCTAACCAAAGGTGTACAAAAGAGGGTCTCCAAATTGAGGACACTCTGTAGAAGAATACATAGCTCGCAGCAGTTTGCGAGCTTACAGTTAGAAATTCAGATTGTAGAAGCTACAGTTGTGTACAAAATTGAAAAAAAAACATAGTTTTGGAAAGTTATTATAGCTGAATAAGTGTCTCTTCATTGGTTTGTCAGATTTATTCTTGTCTGTGCGTCCCGTTTGGCGCGAAACAGCAAGGGTCTTCTCTTTGTAGTAAAATAATAAAGCCTGATTCCAGGATAATTTCTGGCAAGAGCTTGTGAAACCATTTTGACAGGCAACATCAGGCTTGGTTTGTTGGTTGATGACACCTCCTTGGGTTCTTATCACTTTTACTCGCTAGAGCTCTGTTGCAGCGCTGGGTTTGATAATTTGCCAATCAAAAGTTGGCTATTCGATGATTTGTCACTCACGACATGTGATTCTATAACCCTGAGTCGTCAGTGGCAAATAATTGGAGGAAATTCACTCTCCCACCGACCAGAAATTAGTAGGGAGTATTCGGAAAATAATATCTGATCCTTGCATAAGGAGCTCTAGGTCCGGTCTTCCGGAAATTTTGACTTGAATGTTGTCAAGTGGCAAACGATCAATTCTCTCTGAGCATGAGTATGCAGCAGCTGTACTGTCACTACTGTGGTTATTATGAGAGCTACCTGCATGACAGCACGACTGTGGAATGTGGACTCCGTCGTTCTGTTATTCCAATTATAATTAAGAGGAATCTCACTCTCACTCTCACCGACTTATGCCACCAAATTGCGGTGCCGGCATGCTGCTGAACCTGCAGGTGTCAAATGATGTGAGTTCTTCCTATATTTCCCTGGTTTCTCTGCCTGATTCACTGTGTGAAGACTTCAAGTTGAGGATTGCTGCGATGGTGATCCCGTTCCTGCAATCCTGCAAGCTATGGTTCGTTGGTTTGTGTTCTACGGCCTGGTGTCGCTTTTTGATGGTTTCTTCTTCTGAGTTCGCAGTTAAAGTCTGAAACACGGTAGCAGAGCGTCTGAATCATGTTGCAAATTTAGGTGAATTTTATATATTACGAACTACTTCCTTTATCTCATAATATAGCAATTTATGATTGGATGTGATATTTCAAAGTACAACGAATCTAGACAGTGGGCTTCTCAAATTCGTTGTACTATGAAATGTTACATTATGTACTAGATTACTATATTATGGGATGGATGGAGTATATTTAAGTAAAAAAATCACTGTGCTGAACTGCTGATCATGATAAGCCGTACGTAATGTGACACCAGCTAGTATTCAATTCTGCAGCTAATGTTGTGATGCTGATGCCTGATTGTGCTCTAGGCGGTACCTGCTCTGTTTCCTTCACAAAACCGACGGCCGAGGCCTTTTTTTTGGCCGGGTCATCACAGATTCAGAGTTTGTCACCAGCTAACACATACTTTAAGCTGACCGTTCGCGTGTTCGATGTACCCGTTCTTGTTATTCTGACATGTCCTTGTCATGGAAACCTGCTGATCGGTCAGAACCAGACAGCATAAGCTGCGCGATCTTCAGAAATGGGAGACAATTCAGTCCACATCTCTATCTCGATTCTGGCCTAGGTTTGTTCGTGCGTGGTAACGGTTAATTCTGCAAGACTCCGTTTACCCACGTAAAGACTATGAACAAGTCGCCTTGAATTCGGTTTAAGCGGCGAGACCAATTAAAACACACGCCGTCGTCGTTTCGATCAGCCCTGGTTATTGAAATCAATTCTACCTCGTAAAGAAAGAAAGAAAGAAAGAAGGAAGGAAAGAAACCAATTCTAAACTGCAGTTTATCAGAGCGAGATCGTAAATAAGCCATGCGATAAGCATGGGTTAATATATATATGCTATGGTTGTTAGGAGGATTAACTGGGAGTATCACATGGTGGACATGTTCTTGATTTGATCATTTGACTACGGGAATACAGGTCAGATACAGTACAAGTTGCTCAGGCAGCTAGCTAATTAACTGTCAGTTAGCGCCGCCAACTTCCACGAAGACGTCGTTAACCACGTACAAGTAACTAGTACTCCCACTCCAACTGAAAATAGGTCTAGTTGACAACTAGGCGCAAGAATCGACGGAGACAAGCTAGAGAGGAAGGAGAGAGGAAGCAAGCGAGAAGTGAAACTGAAGCGTCGCCGAACGAGTTCAACTCAACCACGTTGAGGCTTACGGGGTTCCCAGTTCCCACGTCGTCTAGCCGGCGTCCGGCGACCGTTTCAAATCAGTACCTTTGACTTGCCCGAGCCAGCCTATATATGCGCTCGCGCACGCGCCGGCTATGGCATCTTGCCATCGTGAATTCCATCGAATCCTAGCTAGCTAGCTTGGTGCGTGACTTGAGTTGGAGCAAGAAGACACCGAGGGATTCAGAGAGAATCCTAGCTAGATAGCTTAGCTAGGCCAGCGCCCAGCAGCCTCGGTCGAACGAGCGGAGAAGATGGCGGGGCGCGGAATCCTGGAGGTGCACCTCGTAGACGCCAAGGGCCTCTCCGGCGACGACTTCCTAGGTGAGTTAGGTGCGTGACCGCGTCCTCCGCGGCAGAGCTCCTCCATCGCCGCCTCTCATGCGTGTTCCTGATGTTTCTCTTCTTCGATCCATGTCTGGTTGACTGATTCATGGCTGCTTTTGATTGCTTGTGCAGGCAAAATAGACCCTTACGTGGTCGTGCAGTACCGGAGCCAGGAGCGAAAGAGCAGCGTCGCCCGAGGTCGGCCACCGTTTCTTTCGTCATTATTGGAAACTCTCTATTTCATTCTGTTAGTAACTAGATCAGATCAGCTCAGCTGCGAGATTGATGTGAACTAGAACGGCGAAACTATACGATCGAGGCACGTACTGACCATGGTGAGCTCTGAACTGTGATGCAGATCAAGGGAAGAACCCGAGCTGGAATGAGGTGTTCAAGTTTCAGATCAACTCCACCGCCGCGAGCGGTCAGCACAAGCTCTTCTTGCGGCTCATGGACCATGACACCTTCTCAAGGGACGACTTCCTCGGCGAAGCAACGTGAGTGTCTTGAAGAGAAAGCAGACAAATCAACCTTTCGGTCAACTGCTTGCACAGTTCTGAATTTTTCATGTGTGTCTTGTATCGCAGGATCGACTTGACCGATCTGATCAGCTTAGGCATGGAGCACGGAACATGGCAGATGAATTCAGCCATGCACCGCGTCGTCCTCGCGGACAAAACGTACTACGGCGAGATCAGAGTTGCCGTCACCTTCACCGCTGCAAAGGTACACAAATACGCACACCGGCACACACGGATGACTGAATTATTGATCGACGCCATGAACCGTTGACCTCAATCGATCTCTTTTTGTTGGGCTCTGAATTTGATTCGTTGTTGATGTCCAATGTCAGGATCATGACCTTGGAGAACTTGGAGGCTGGACGAACAGCTTTCGTCAGTAACAAGATTGTGAATTGATTTCAGGTCGCCTCGTGTGGTATTATTAAGTCCATAACTGCACATCAGTTATGGAGACATAGATACTAGCTATGTAGGGTTTTGTGGCTACCAGCGGCATCTAATGCCCAAGGTTGATGGTGATTCGAAGTGTATGTACGTTGCTTTATTCTTTTAGCTCTCTAGCTGTATATTCAGAACGTTGTAGAGTCGACGAATCTGTTCATGGCTGTGAATTGTGAAATTGGTGAACCCCGAATCGCTGCAAGGTGCTCTTTGGTGATGTATTCCGAAAAGAACAATGCTTCAGATATAAATCAAAGGAACCAGTATTCATATTCATTCATCGTCTCATCTACACACCAGAAAAACTGAAGATAACATCAGAAAATTCATGACCGGCACATTTTCTGCTGTGCCGGAGCCACAAAGTGCTGCATACGCGTCCAACTGTACAAAAACTATTCCCAAACGACAGCTTTCGAACCTGAAAGGCTGAAACAGCAAAGATCCTAGTAAACTCCAATGATCCAGATCTGTTTTTTCGTCTGATTGTTTCGGACTCAAAATGGATAATATAAGTTAGGTGATTTGTGCCTGTAAAAAGATTCGAATTCGAAACATGACCAGGGCCATCAATTTGGAGGAATAAGTGGTGTGCCTGTTCAGGGTCTCAAAAATTTATCGCCCCCAAAATTACAATACAACATGCGATGTATAAGGCACTTTAGAGCAAAGTAGAGGTGCATGGTTCGATTCCTGGCAGCGTGTGGGAATGGGCTCTGTTTTGAGTAGACTGGACCGGCTCATTAGCGGTTTTAAACAATATTGATTTTTATTTTTTTTAAAGCAGAACACTTTTTGAAAATCCATTTCATAACACTTCAAAAATTCATAGAAAATTTAAAAATCCATTTCATAACACTTCAAAAATTCATAGAAAATCCAGAAATTTTAAAAATTATTTCAACTCTGGTGTTATAGCTTCCAAGTTTTGAATTTTAGATGCTTAGATTTTGAGAATTCGTATAAAATTTGAAATTTTATTTCAAAATACTTCAAAAATTCATAGAAAATTCAGAAATTTGAAAATTCATTTCAACACCGGTGTTACAGCTTTCAAGTTTCAAATTTTAGATGCTTAGATTTTGAGGCCCATAACAAATTTCTTTCTGAGGCCTCCAAATCATAGAGATGGCTCGGAACATGACCAAACCACTGAACTGTACCAGTTTGATCCTTGCAATATGGACGTTATAGCAGTAAACTGAAGAAGATGGTCTCGAAGCGGAGATCGTCGCCTCAAGTGCAAAGGTAACAAATCACCTCTTGCACTTGCACAAAATCGATTTCTTGTATCACTATAGAGGAAACGACATGTTGCTGCTCCTTGGAAAAAGACCAAATATCGGAGTTGTGTTTTGTGAGGCAGTTGGCATCAAAAAGGGATTGCACATTTTCTACTCTGAAACTTCTGTAACAGATAATCATAAGATATCGCGTGGATGGGCCGATGGGCCGCATCCACGATGACACTTACTTCATCGAGAGCTATAGAGGCCTAACAATCGGAAAACAATTGTGAAGAACTAGTGGCAAAGTAGTGAAGCACAGTAGACATAACTTAACCAGCTGGACTGCCAGTAATCCTATATATCTATACCACTAGCCGAAATTAGTGCTAATATTATCCTCTGATGAGGCCACATCATCTCTAAATCTATAACATTAAGCCACAAGGTCAAGTGCATATCCCAAATACACACAGATGGCGTAGCCATCTAGTAATTCAATATGACTAGCTCCAGTTGGTTCTAGCATGATGAGCAAGTGCATTGTTCTTCGTTCCATAATTTTTAGCAGTTTGGACAAAGTTTAGCTGATATAAAAGTTGGGAGTTCGTGTTGGTAGGGCAAAAGGAGGAGCAAACTACAATTTTGATCTTATCCCAACAACCTCCTCTCTAAAAATTGTGACCGGACATGGCAGCATAGCTTAGGGCACAGTGTAGGACGAGCATGGCAGGGTAGGCACAATGCTGGGCTATGGCAAAGCTCAGTCGATTCACTTGACTAATACAAGATTCTCTTTTAATCTGGCAAAGTATCTGCATTCAAACAGTTACTCTAAATGCTAAGGAAGAAATTTTCAGAAATTCAAATATAAAAGAAAGAACTTGACTGTTGGGGGACGTAGTTTACCCCCAGTGGTACTTCAGATTGCGCATTGCAAGTTGAAAATCATGGGTATATTTATGAAACATACCTGAGCAGGTGGGTGGGGTTGGTATACAGAAGAATACCAGCTTTCTACTTTGACAAAATAGAATGTGTCTGTTGATAACAAGAAGTGTGCACAGTAGCTTTCCAGAGGCTCCTTGCTACCATAAACTATCTGAGAAAATCAAGAGAGTTGCATCTGAATATGGAAATGCAAGATAGAAAACGATACAAAATTAGGGAACCTCTGACCTCTGCAAGCTCCTCAACTGCTACTGATTTATCGTTCTCAGAAAGCTCCATCCAGGCACACTCCAGATCATGAAACACTACTTACCAAAAGATCTTGCGCTTTCTCAAGAAATTCAGCTATTCTTGAACGATTATAATCGATGACACCAGGTGTAACATATCACATATGGAACCTGCTGAGGTTTTATAGAAGACAATATACCATTCTGTACAAAATAAAATAGCAATGTCACTGAGAGAATTCTTAGACAGTGAGAAACATATGCTCAGAATAAATTCATTAGACAGTGTTTGTTATATTGAGTATTAGCGAAGGTACAGTAACAGTTTCTTTTTCAGACTTGGTCAGTCACCATCCAATTTTTCTTTCCATCGGGCCTTTCTACAACTGCAAGTAAAGATCTCTTAAATTCCGGGTTCCAAATGCTAGGAGTCGCTTCCTAAGAAGAACTCTTCCCATAAGTAATACACAGACTAGTGGTAATTCGGTATAACGTAGAAACTGATTTTCCCACAGTTGACACTTGACAGTACTTATACTACTACGTTCAAATGAAACTGTTTAGTTTGTACGATTTAAAACTATAAAATGGCTGTCATTTTTAGGAGAAATTGCAAGTGGTACACATACTCTTGATGCGTGTAGTAAGAACCTGGAGAAGTGTATGGTTGGCAAAATGAGGACATAACCAACGAAGAATGCTAATTCGAATTAATTATACCCACGGATCATGTCATCAGGGCGACACGTGTCATGTCACCGTCGAATTCCAACCCTTTCCTAAGCAATGAAGCAACGGAGGAGATTTTCTGTCATCCACTGGAGCTACGTGCCGGACAACTCCTAGACCCAAAACCGCAGCAAAGCCGTGACATTACTTATAGACATTACCTTTCAATAGATAGTTTCTTTGAAATAAATTTATATCTATTCATCTATTTTCTCGTCTAATCTTTTTCTTTACTTTCTTGGATATTATGTAGAACTGATTTCTTAGCTAAGACATTATTTCTTTGATCTCAAATTCTCAATAAATTTTAATCACATCTGATTTTGCTGACATGACAATACGAGCAGCGTTGAAACTGCTCTAATCTCGTGGAGAATCCACTATGGGCTCCTGCCCCTAGAAAAATGCAAAGCAAAGCGCCCACAAAGCTTGGCCTGTCCAGATACAGTGCACCTGGACGCTGCTTGGTGCGTCCAGTTTAACAATTCTAACATGGGCCGCTTAGCCAATGAGATAGCCCGCGGTCAACTGACGGTCAGTGATTAGTAGAAGTATAGTAATTAATGTGTGGTTTGCTGGTGTGATGTTTCGCTAGCTTTATTTGTTTAATTTTTTTTTTAGGAAATGTAATTGTTTAGTTGAGGCAGCTTCACCTGCATGTACCAGGCAGTTTTTAGTTTTGACCGTGGATATATAGCAAGCAGGAAAGGTGCCTTCCAGAAGACACTGAAAGCTTGCTGGAAAATTAACGAGGCTGGCTAACCTGATCAGGACACTGGCATTACTCTTATCTAGCTTCCTGAAATAAAATTTATATATATATATTTTTTAAATCATGCTACAATAGTATTTTTAAATGATTACATATCCTAAGTAATGCCCTAAATCATCTCTCCTTTCTCTCAAAAGGAGAAACTTTCTTTCTAATTCCCTTAAAAACTATAGGAATTGAGATTATAAGGATACTGATGTGGACTGATTGATTTTTAGGAATCAATAGAGTTTAGGATTATTCTTATATAAAATTTTAGAAAACAAAAAATAGCAATTCTTTTAGAGATGCTCTTAGCAGAAGCACCACCAATTAAACCGCTAATCTCGGTGATGACAACAGCAGCTGCCAGCTAGTTCTCTCACTGTTCTTCCAAGTGTTCATAACTCTAAGGTGAAGCAGCAGGAAACATGTCCTTGGTAGCTTTGTCCACTCAAGCAAGAAGTACATAACATAGGTATGCCCTGCAATATATAAATTCTATTCGGATGG